>JASGAU010341894.1:0-36369 GCA_030220045.1 Australoheros facetus
GTTAAAAGGGAGTTTTTCCTTCCCACTGTCACCAAGTGCTGCTCATAGGGGGGTCGTTTCTCTGTGTTTTTGTAGGGTCTTTACCTACAATATAAATTACCTGGAGGTGACTGTTGTGATTTGGCGGTGCTATATAAATAAAACTGAATCAAACTGAATTGAATGATATTTGCATTAACTAATTTCAATAAATGTATCTACTGTGCTTAATAAATTTATTAGATCACCACTCAGTGTAAGGTTGATGCCACAGCTGCCCTTAATTAAGAGCACTGATAATGACCAAATCATATTTTTATGTGTCTGTAGAGTCATCATTAAAGCATCAGATGGTCTTTCTCGTTTTATGAAAGGTGGTCCAATAAATGTGTTAATCACTCCATATTTCATATTATTCTTCTGTGTCTTCATGAATTCCACATGCGACACAGCACATGCGGAGAACTCCCATGATGCTTTGAGTCTGTAAAGTCTCACCTGTTGCCCGACCTGAGCAGCCAGGTTAGCAAACTGAGCGCTGCTGGGATCTTCGTACTCTGGCAGGAACCTCTGGTTGTTGATTCTCATGGAGCCGATGTAAGTTCTCTTCACTGTGACTTCTTTGGGTGCTGAAGACACACAGAAATGTTTCAAATATTTTTATAAACAGTATGAAAATGTATTTATTTTAATCAGCTATATTGAAAGAGCTCATTTGGAAACAATCTGTCAATAAAGAGTGATGCTGTTCACAGAAAGTAACATTATTGATATTCTGTAGCTCAAAACAAAAGTTACCTGCAGTTATTCCAATGCCTTAGACTGCAGCAGGTGGAAACGCTCAGTTTGTATTAACAGGAACTTAATGCAAGTATTATAAACCAATATTAATATTTATTATGTAATAATATTTTTGTGGGAAGCGTCAGTAACACACAGACCATAATGCTGAAAATATGCAAATATATTATCAATGAAACACTGCCCAAATCACCACTGCCTTACTCATGGTATTTTTAATTTCTTATCATAACTGGCTGCAGTGGTGAATACTTTATTATCAAGCAGTAGAGGAACAGGTCATAACTGCGCATTGAAGTAGAGCAGGTCATCTACTGATCAGAAACTTGGTGGTTTGATCCCTGGATGCTCCGGTCTGCGTGCCAACGTAGCCTTGAGAAAGATACTGAAGCCCGAGTTGCTCCTGATGTGCTCGTCAGAGTGTGACTGTGTGTGAGTGTAAGATAGAAATCACAACATTATATTGTGATTGTGAGAAAATCGAATGTTTGGACACAGCTTGTAGTCAGCAGAAGACTGATAGCAGGAGAAGGAGTCCTGTTATCAGTGTCAGCGAGGAGCACCTCCCTCTGGTTTGTACGCTCTGACACTTTTTTTCTCTAAGACCTGGCTGCCTGTTTTCTGGTTGATGAATCAGAAGACCGCCTGTCTCAGTGTTGTGGCCAGCATGTATCACATGATAGGCAGGTGAGGTACAGTTTAATGCACTTCTGGGATATAAATCATATAAATCAATAGGGTAAGACAGGAAATCAAACTTTTAGTTGGTGTGTGTGTGTGTGTGTGTGTGTGTGTGTGTGTGTGTGTGTGTGTGTGTGTGTGTGTGTGTGACTGAATTCAACTGATCAGGTTATTTCCCCATCTAGATGGTCCACTTCCACCGTTTTGAGTAAAATCCTGAAATCTTACAAACCAAATTTGTCTCAAATTGATGAAACAACTTTTAGCAACAGAATCACAATATCTGAAAAATATCACTTAACCTCCCTTGGAGCCATAAAATGTGGAAGCTGCGACTTCCATCATTTTAAAAAGAAAGTCCAAAAAAGTCTATTAGCCCCCACAAACATGGCATCGATACACAACCCAGGATATTCTCTTACAGTGGGCCTCATACAGACTGCATAAATGGTGATTGATGTACGGGTCTCTGACTCGTGTCTGGACAAAAATGAATTGCTGGGTCTTAGGTGGGCCTACCTCAGTTATGGGGTTACAGAGGCCAGCTCTGCAAAATTGAGCTGAAAGAATTGCACACATTGATGTACGAGTAAAGTTTGATAACGTCAGCTTACGGTGAAAGGGCCGCAGCAGCAGTCCAACCATCAGAGCCAGAATAAAAGCTGATATCAGCAGGCCGACTGCTGCCGGCAGCCTCTTCTTGCAGAAGCTGTAGTTTGTGTAACGGCCCTGCAGACAGAAAGAGAGGCAGGGAGGAGGCAGGTTATTAGAGTTTAACAATTTCTTCAATTTCCTGACTGAATGACACTAAAACATATGCCACTAAGAGAATGAAAGATTCCATAATTAGGAAGAAAATCACATGTAGATGAGGAGACAGCACAAAGGGAGTTAATTGGTGACTGAGAGCTGCAAGGATACATTAAAATAAAATGCAAACATAAAGTGTCCAAATCTGAGAGGAAGAAACTGTGAAACTCTACAAGTATGAACTCTAAAGGGAAACACACGGCTGCTGATAATGAAACCATGAGGGCAAACAAACTCAATTATTTTTATGAGTGATTTGAAATGGACACAAAGAAGCCTTGAAATTTTAGATGAAGTGTAACATGACTGATGACAGAACATTAATAGATCTATGTACTGTTATTAAGATTTTTAAGGCTACACACTGACTGAGCTGTCTGCATTTCTCTTTAGAACATTTGCAGAAGAACCCACTCCTCTGAGTTCTGCTGACTCTGTACCAGAGCTTCAGATTTCCAGATTAAAATGCTTTGTCCTTGGGAGACAATGATTACAGGCCAAGAAGATGGAAACAATGACCTCTAATTTTCTTTATTGCTATTTGATGGTTAAAACTGTAACAAGTAACTTTCTGTCAGTGAATCAAATAATTTTGCAAACTCCGCCAGTAAAAGTGTGTCCTCTGTGTGCTTGTGTAGCTTGGATTCCGTCGGTTCTGATGTCAGAGGAACGTCATTGTTATATGTTAGCGGTGTGGCGAGCAGGGTGGACCCAAATGCAGAACTCCAAAACAGGACTGAATGGAGGTGATGATTTATTTACAGAAATGATACAAAAAATATACAAAACTGAGGTTGATGATGATGAGGCAGCAAAACAGGAACAAAACCACACCTTCATGAGGGAGGACGTGACAAGAAACAGAGGGAAACACAGACAATAAATACACCGGGAATGACGAGGGAAAACAGGAAACAGCTGGGCAGGTGGACAAAATCATTTTAATAAAACACAGGAAGCAAAACTCCGCACAACACACAGGGAATGCAAGAACGCAAGACTGTCAAAATAAAACAGGAAACACCTAACAAGGTACACACAGACTAAACACAGGGGGCTGGCACAGAGGAAACTAAACATGGACCAAGGAACAGGGAAAAAGACAGAAACACAGACACAGGGGAGACAGGAACAAAGGGAACTAGAAAACCACAACTGATAAGGCCAGAACTAAGATGAATAAGGAAGACCAAAACAACACTAGAAAATAACAAAACCCAGTGAAAACAGAACCAAACACAAAATGCTGAGCATACGGCCCAGAACCATGACGGTCACGTTTCACTGTGTAACAGAAACCCGTCATCACACAGGTCATAAAACCAGTGGAGTGTGATGTGTAATCAGACCAATCTGTGCTGGAAACCAATTTAGAGCCAGCCTCATGCACATCACATGCATATCAATACTTATCAATACTTACTTTCATAAATTAGATATAAACCAAACCACACTGATTATTTAATCTCAGGTGAAACCGACAAACCTGTTCCTGATATGATGTCACAGGCAGGTTGACTTTGCAGGTTCTGGACTCACCTGTGTGGAGTTTAAACTCTCCTGTGAACCCAGTAAATCCAGCTCATCAGTGTCCCACCTCATGGTTTTTTTTTTTTTTTAAACTTCTTTGTCTTTTTTCTCCCTTTTTGTGAAACTCTCCTGGGGTCAGGGCAACGAGAAGATCTCTCTGGGTGGAAGCTGAGATGAAACCCAAGCAGCTGATAAAACTATTTTGTTTGGTCGATGTTGGTTCTAACTGGAAGTTCAGCTCTGGAACAAGAAAGAACAAAGAGATGAAGAAGCAAACTTCATTCAGGTTCTGATGTGTGTAACATATCATCCCGATTTTAATTCAGAATTTAAAACATATTGAAATAATCACTGTTGCTGTTGTAAAATGTGCATATATATATATATATATATATATATATATCAAATCATTAAATCACTGAAGAGGGCCACTGCTATCCATACCAACAGACCTGTATTTAGGTTCTTGGAAAACACCTGACCAACTCAAGAAAACAACTTAACTGAAACGCACAAATCTTCATCGTGTGAGTTCAAACCTTTCAGAAAACATGAAGTATGTCACAAAACCACCAACAGTCAAAGTGGAAACACCATGATCACTTCTAAAGAAAACCACAGCATGGAAACTGAGCAACACTACACATGCAAGTGCATGACTTTCATCACAGTTTAAGAGTAACCCAGATTATCTGAACAATTAAGCCAAGGTCTTGGAAGGTAGCAGAGATGCAGATAAGAGACAGTGTTAACCACTACTCATGATCAGCTCAGACTGATCAATAGATCTATAGATAGATAGATTAAATCTATCTGTCTAGTCTCGTCACTGTTGCGTTTACAACCTGTTTTCTCTCACCTCATCTGTGTATGCATTGCCTGCATCTTCCCTTGCCCTTTGTGGTGTCTTCCCTAACAGTTGTGGGGTCTGTGTTTCCCCCTTGGATCCTAGGTTGGGGATTCCTGGCTCCTGCTCTGCAGATTTTTTTTCCCCATGAGTTCCTGTGGTCCTAATCCTGCCGTCTCATGATACTAACAGTGAGACTAAAACTTGAACACTAAAATAAAATAACGTTCAGATGAAAACAAATGATTCTGGAAACTAACTGAATTTAATTGAAAACTGAAAATAAATAATGCAAATATCAGATAAATATAGTAATGCTGTGAAATGTTTTTGTGTCTTGGAATTAACTCATTTGATTGAAGGAGGGATTTATTTTTTTTTTCATTTGAAAGCACTGATTATGCTACTTGTCCACGACATCTATCAGTGCAGGAGCAGCAGCAAAGAGTCCTTCATGTTTGTGTAAATGTTCAGTATCTCTGTTTTCTGTCACTGTTTGCTCCGAGGCCCCGAGTGCAGGGAGACAGAACTGAACTCAGAATGTAGCTTTAATTCGGAGTCTTCTTACAAGGTCCCAGAGCCGAGGCAGGGCTGGAGTCAGCCACTCAACACCTTGGAGACAAAAGGGAACTCACTAAACAGACGTACACACAGCTTGAGGGGGATGTAGACAACCAACTGAAGAAAACAAAGGACTTAAATACACACAAGGTAATTAGGGAGAGTGGACTACAAAATGCAAACACCCAGACTAAGACACAAGAAATGAATACAGATGATAACTAAACATGGAAACCGAATCAGAGCAGAAACACCACACAAGGATGAAGACCAGACAACAAGACACGGGCGCTGTTTGTAAAAATGGGTGCTGGGCGGAGCAGAGTGTGCCTAAAGAAAGGGAAGACTTTGCCCACCTCCAAGCTCAGGTTTTCTACCAGAGACTTGGGAGCTTGAGAGTCTTACACAGTATCTTAGCTGTTCCCAGGATGGTGATCTTCTGGACAGAGATCTCGGATGTCATTCCTGGAATCTGCTGGAGCCACTCTCCCAGTTTGGGGGTCACTGCCCCGAGTGTTCAGATTACCACGGGGACCACTGTTACCTTCATCTTTCACATCGTCTCGAGCTCCTCTCTGAGCTGTTGGTACTTCCCATGATTAGTGCCTCTGTGCTGTCTGTCAGTCCAGCTTTATCCAGCCATTGGTAGGATTTTTCCTATATCAGTCTGCCGGTGGTACATGCCGTGCAGAGGCCTGTCTTTCCATGATGGTTCCTGTTCTTCCTCCTCTTCTTTCTCGGGTTTCTGCTGCCTGATGTACTCACTAAGAACATTATAATTTGCGGCCATCTTCCTGATGTACTCATGGATCTTTGTTGTTTCATCCAGGACAGTGGTTCTGACACTCACCAGTCCTCGGCCTCCTTATTTCGCTTCACGTACAGTCTCAGGGTGCTGGATTTGGGGTGAAACCCTTCATGCATGGTAAGGAACTTTCTTGTCTTGACATCAGTGGCTTCTATCTCCTTCCATTGGCCAGCTTATTATTCCAGCAGGGTATCTGATAACCAGCAGGGTGTGGGTGTTGCCCAGATCTTGTTCTTCCCATTCAGGACATTCACTGAAACGGCAGCTCAGATGCCGTTAGACTTTTTACCTCCGTACCCCGACCCCTCTTTTGATCTTTCTTGTAATCTCAGTTAGCTCCGAATAAATTGATTTATTTTCACATTTAGCTAGTACATTATGGGTGATTGTGCTTTAAGGTGCAAATTTAATAAACTCACGTTTGAATAGCACTTTTCTAATTTTACTGACCACTCACAGCAAGTTTGACTACAAGTTTAACTATACATTTTACACACACATTTTAACTATACATTCATGCAGCGCTCTATTGTATAGACTTCAAGCACTTTATATTGCGACCACAGCCAATTTAGAATCATCGATTAACCTGACAGGATTTAACTGGAACACCTGAAAGAAACCCTCACAGACTCAGGGAGACGTGCACACACAAAGGCCTCGGCCACAGTTTGAGCCAGGAACTTTCTGACTGTGAGGCAACACTGCGACACAACCGTGTTTCAAATCTTGTGCTGTATCAAAGCACCCTCTCTTAAGGCATCTTCTGACCTCTGTAAGACTTCAGTTCCTTTTGTGCACCATAAATGATCCCACCTATGCTGTTGTGCTGTTTTACTGCTTTGAGATTCTCTGGCGACCCTTCACAGACCAGCACAGACATTTCTTGGGACCCAAAATGCTTTAAAGGTAACTCGACAGGTAATAATGCTTCAGCTGCTACAAGCTTATGTGGCTCAGAAAGAATGAATTTTGCCAGAAAACAAACAGAACACATCACTGAGGTACATTAAAAGGTTTAAAACACCAGATTAATTAACTGCATGTACAAAAAATTATTATAAAAAATAAATAAAGAAAAAAACAAAATTGTTTTTGTCGAGAAAAAGAAAACTCACCTTTGGCTTTTCAGCTCAGAGTTGTTTACGTGGTTTTCAGCGTGTAGTACCTTATACTGGCTGTTTTTTGCAAACTTCAGCAGATGTTTAAAACTCTGCACAGAGCTGAATAACTTCGCCCTGATACATTTGAACCAACAGGAAGCCGAGTCTTTCACTGAGGTCTGACTAAAGTTGAGCCCTTTTATCACCGCCCACCAGCAGCTGGTAGATTTAAAAAAAAAAAAAAGAATTTGAGGGTTGAGGTGCATTTATTATACAGAATATTACTTTAGTAAAGGAATATTCAGTGACTTCTTCGATATTACTGATGGAAACTGTGTAATACTTGGGACTTGAAGTTAAGGCTTGCTGTGGATGAGCGAATCTAAGACACTAACCACATGAAGTCAGAGAAACAAAATAATCCTCTGTGTGATGACAAAAATATGGCATTTTGTTGTTTTTTATAACACTGGGAAATAAATTTCCACACCGGTAATTTCCATTTCTAAAAAGACTGTCAGTGACACCAGACTCTTTCAAGTCCTCGTACATTTAAAATTTTTTCCAGTCTCACAAAACAAGCAAAACTGTGTGTTTGTCATGCACGCACTGGAAGAAAGTTCAGGGGTGTGATTACTTGTGCATCTACCTACATTATGTATGTGATACATTGCCTATGTGGCCTCAAATATAAAGAAAAAAGCTGTTAGAAAATTGAAACGGAGCACAAGTGAACATAAAATGTGATTTGCCGACTTAAATAATATGAAACATGATCTCTGGAGCTTGAAAAAAGCTGACTGGACTTCTTTAAGTTTCTTAAAGACATTTCACCTCTCATCCAAAAGGCTTCTTCAGTTCTAAAACCAAAAGGTGGAGAGTCCCAGGTATCAAAACCCCAGTGGGGGTTGTCCCCTGGAGGTGTTCATTGGCCCACTACTTTTCATATCCTTCATCACATTTGCCAAGGTATGAAAAAAGGCCATCACAATCAATGTTTTCAGGCGAAACCACTGGGAGACTTCACCCCACACTATCAAGGGACTTAGTGAGGTCACCTGATCTCACAGGGGTTTAAATACCTGGGACTCTCCACCCAGCATGGAAAACAAGCGAGCCAAATGATCTGAAAACAGAAGCCTAGGTCCAGGAAGTCTGTAGAGATGCAGATAAGAGAGAGTTCAAGGCACCTACACATGATCACATGATCACCTCAGATCTTGTACCTCGTAAAAAAGACCCATTACAGTATATAAGAATAAAAACTACCACTAATACAACACCACCAAACTAAAATAAATTATTTTAAAACAATACAAACTAAGCTAGGAAGCTAACAAGCTGAATTTGACTGGGCCTAATAGGAATGGCTAAGAAGAAGGCCGTTAAATCGTGAGTGAAGCCGCAGAGAAAGCAACAAAGTGGCTGTGGATAAAGAGGGCGGGTCCGTGGACAGTTGCTGCTGGGACGCAAGCTGGGATTTGATCAACCCCGGCTGGGTCGCCTGGGTGACGGTGTCTAATGTTGAAAGACCTGAAACACCCAATGACCCCAGGTTACATCACTGATGATGCAACCCAGCGCATGCAGGAGATGTATCTTATACATTCAAATAATAAGTGAAAATGACTGAATTAACTAAGTTAAAGATTCATCCATACATCCATCCATTCGCTGCTTACATAGTCCAGGTTTTGTGGGCTGCAATATAAGACACCCAGGCTTTCCTCTCCCCAGTCACCTATTGCAGTTTTTCTAGGAGTACACCCAAATGTTCTCAAGCCAGCTGAAAGATCTCATCTTTCTAGCATGCCCTGGGAATACCCTGTGTCCTCCTTCTCACAGGACATGCATGAAACACCTCACCTGGGATGTGCCCAGGAGACATCCTAGCCAGATGCCCAAACCTCTCCAACTGGCTCCTTTTGATGTGGAGAAGTAGCGGCTCTATTCTGAGCCCTTCACAAATGACTGAGCTCCTTACCCTATCTCTTACAGAAAGCCTTTGTTCAGAAACACCCTTTCACACAATGTTGCAGAGACATGTCAACCAAGACACCCCCACAACCTCCAGTGTGTAGAGAAACTCAAGGGGAATCTCATCCACCCTGGGGGGCCAACTAGTTTGGTGACCTCAGTCACAGGGATGGGGCTACGGTATAGTGTGATCAGTAAGCTGCTTCCTCCTCCTGAGTTACCTAATGATCTCACTGAAATCCTCCCACCCCCAAATTTTTGCTTCAGTTACTGCCAAAGTCGTATCCCACTTGTCCTGTGAGCTGCCTTTGGAGTCCCACAAATTAACCAAGTTTGATGGGACACTCTTATTGGCTTAATAGTGCCCTTCACCTCTGGTGTTCTTCTGGTTTGGGGGTGCCCTTGTGCTCAAACATGGTGTTTGTTATGCACCAAATTGTGATTAGCGCAGAGGTCTAATAACAAAACACCACTTGGGTTCAGATTGGTCAAGCCATTTCTCCGAGTCACGCACCTCCAGGTCTTCACTGCCATTGCCCGCGTGAGCAGTTAAGTCTCACATAAATTTTAAAAAATTGTTTTATCCTCCTGAGACCCGAGCTCCTGTTTGCAATTCATTTTTAATTTCTCCTAGATATTTGTGATTAGATGGACCTGATATGTATATAAACTAAGCTTCCTCTTTGAACAGGAAGTTGTATTTCGTTACATGGTTGTTACATACTTTTGTGAAAAAAAACGTCCTCAGATGTGGACACTGGGATTACTTTATAGCATAACACAACAAGAACAACATGACTTAACCACATGTGGACGCAGGGTCTCAGGAGGTTAAATATAAGTGAAAAAGCAGATTTTCCTGTGAGTGTGTTTTTTTTTAACTACCATATCTATAATGGTTGTCATCAGTTTTCAGAGTCATAGTGGAAAATTTTACTACAGCTGTCTCCATTGATCAACTTAGATACAGACCGCAGTAGACCAATAAAAATAGCTGGTAAAATGTGATATCATATGAAGAAAATAAAGTGATTTGAACCCCTTGGAACAATTCAGTCAGTCGAGACAGGAAAAAAAAGATGACCACCAAACATGTAGGTGGAGTCAGTGGTTCACCGTTGCACATGAACACCAAGTCCTTTTCAAATACTGTAGGTCATGATGGAATGTAGTGAGTGCAGCATGGGTGCTAGCTGTTTTAACAAACTGGATCGCCAGTGTGACTTTAAGACTGCGTGATTGGTAGAAGCTGTGAATTTACTGAAGAAACAACCTGACACCAGCCTGACGCCTCTGAACTAGCCTGCTTTCCAACAGGAAGCCAAGTTGTTTGTTTGCTTTTACCTCATTGCTGCTGCATGTGGTTTCTGCATTATAACTCATATGTGTACACTTCAACCTGTGAGAACAACACCAGCAACTTACCAGTAATTCACACACTTTACATTAATCAAGTGACTCACTCATTATATACATTATGTAGGTCAGAGGCCTTTCAGTGATTTTCAAAATAGGAACAAGAATATTTTATTTTAACAAATATATAGTGTAGACAATTTGTGTAGATCAGACATGTTTTTCACATTCATGTGCAGATTTGTTCCTTCATATAGATTAATTAAAATTGGCAGTATGAGAGTTTAAACATATTATTTATGTTTTTACTTTTATTGAATAACTGCTTCACAAAGTAGTGAAAGTATTTAGACTCTGAAGTAAAAGTCATAATTCTGCTTGGACATTAAGACAAAGGTTTTAACATTAAATGTGCTTAAAATAGCTCAAATGAAAGGACCCATTATGCAGAACAATACACATTCTGCATAATTATATTTTTGTTTATAATTATTATCCTTTTTTTTTCTTTATTCTGTTTCTTTTTTTATGTCAAGACGTGCTGAAGACATATGCTATAACACATTAAGAGCTTATACTGGGGCAGACTGAACTAATAGTAAAACGTGCAGTGTGTTTACATTTGGTCCTGGTGTTTTTGCTGTTCTCACCATTAACAAGGCACAATTACACAGTATGCATGTGAGTTTCCGTGACCACTAAGTTAACATTAGCAAACCCCGTTTGCTTTGAATCCATGTGGTGGACATGCACGTGCAATGAGATACTTTAATTTTTTGATTGGTGTAATAAAACTGGGTGTTGACATAGCAGATAAACTTTTCTGTTTTTCATCTGGAGAATGTCAACAATAGTGTATATAATTTATTTGAATATGGTTAGCACTGTCAGGAGATATACTTCACAGTTCTTCATAGGAATAGTTCAATATTTAAGTATATACACTGAATGGCTTCTTCAATTACTTGCATTAAAGACTGATGCCATCTTGATGGTAAATATGAAGCAGGAGCCAGTTAGCTTAACTTAACCAAATATAGAAAATATAGCCCAGTTCTCTCCAAGGACAATAAAAATATTTGCCAGGACCACTAAAACCCACCAATTAACAAATGTTATCATTTGTTTGTGTGTGTGTGTGTGTGTGTGTGTGTGTGTGTGTGTGTGTGTGTGTGTGTGTGTGTGTGTGTGTGTGTCTATACGGTGTATAGGGACAATTCACCTGACATCTTACCTGGGCTCCAGAGACCTAAGGGTAATATGAGGACAATGCCAAAGTTTCATGAACAAAAAACGTGAAACCGCATTCGTGACTAAATAACATATATTCTCATTTTCTTTGATAGTCTTACTGTACCACTTGACCTGATTTTGAGTATTTAGTGTATATGGCAGCGTACCCTATCATTGGGGTTTGGTAGTTTGGCCCACTAAATAATTACTTTGCAAAGCTTCAAACAAAGTGAGGCATTTTCTTTGCTTCCACCCCTCACTCCCATGAAACATATTTATGGTTGGAACCAGACTGAATTTTGTTAGTGCCAGTAGCTCTTGCTGCCATATTATGGGCAAAAGGTCTACCCACTATTAAATTCAATATAACTCACAACATAGTGAACCAGTTAGTTTGGTATTTATTTCTGATAGAGTTTTCAGATTTCACACAAACCTCCCAGACTAGTGTTCACTGTGAAACTACCATGAAAATAATGATGAGATATTAAGACTCCAACTTTTTAGTCCAGAACCAGTTTGTGATGACACCACTGTTATTAAACTGTTTTATGACCATGTTTGGACACTGATGACTTTTGGTTAAAATTAGTTTAAGTTCATGGTCTATTTGAATACAGAAAATGTCCGTGATGTGTTGAACCATGAGACAGGAAGCATGTACTGTACTGCTGGTGCTAATGTTAAAAGAAAAAAGTGAATGTGTGGTTGCTTTTTATTGTTTATATTAAAAAATATTGCTTTAGTCAATATAAAACCACTTAATTATTCAAGGGTTTCTTTTCCTCTTGAACAGGCCTCTTCTGCAGTACTGGTGGTAATTGGTATGAAAGGTAGGACTCTCAACCCAACCAAGATAAAGTGTCTAACCACATGAAATCAAAGATGAGCAAAACTCATACCAGAGAAACATTCCAGACCACAACCCTATGCAGTAAACTTAAAGCAAACCACGGTAATACTTTCACACACTTATTTTGGCTGATGCCTCTACCCCCACAGGAAGTATGCAGTCTACTGAAGTATATGAAAATCATTTGAGGGCAATTTTGAATGAATGTTGACATAAATACCAGGTGGCTATTTCTACCTTCTCTTTAAATTTCATGATTATTGCACAACCATAATTAATTGTGGACATCTTGCAACGACATGTCAGTATAACACATGTTGGTGCAGTCAGCCAGAGTTTACATGTTCTGTGTGCTTGTGCGAGTTTTCTCTAATTACTTCACTGTCCAAAACATAGATTTTAGTATAATTGAATTGATTTAATTTTATTGTGAGCGTTCTCAGTGTTGGCTGTCATAGGCTCCAGAATAATTGGATATGTGCTTAAGAAAATGGTTGGCTGGATAAATAGGTACACTTACGTACGGTAAAAAAAAAAAAGAAAATTCTGAAAATGAACACATTCGTAAGCAAAATGCAACTAGAACACACTTTAGTACATTATTAATACATCACAGTGACAGAAGTGACTGACACAGAGTATCTCCTCTTAATTAATGTAGCCAGTGTTCCATATTTTCATGAGTCTGAATAATCTCTTCTTCCTTCTCAGCTGTCAGTGGTTCTAGGACATTTACAGTAGCATTTAATCAGTATTAAACTATTAGAATGCTCTTGTAACAACTAAAACGTGATTTCAATTTTTGAAGATTGTGTTTGTGGCCTTGAGAGAGCTGGTAACTAATTCTGGTACAGGTCATCTTTTGTCTTATAGCTGCTGTCAAAATAAAAAATAAAACAACACTCCATGGCTTGTAATCTGCACACATGGCACTAGAGGTCAGTGCTTCATCAATTTCTACTCAAACATTGAACCTCTGAATCCATACTCTCGAGTTTATGCTACATCTGTTTTGTGTTTACCATTTCCAGCAGATGCAAAATAGATTAGACTCTTATTGAGCAAAGTTTCTAACTAGAGAAATTTGTACATTTTGGCATTTGTTACAAACGAGCAGGAGCAGTTTGTAATAATCAGATGAATGGATACATGTTAACAAACACAACCCACTGCATTCTGGTTTCTGTTGTCTTTATTAGTGGAATGGAATATACACCTCTGTGCTTTAATGCTGTTTTCTCCATCATTCATTGCTCTCTTTCTCTCTCTGAGACCGAACACCAACACTTTAATTCTGAGGCGTCTGAAGTGCTGCTTATCATCGCGTCTAAGCTCCCATTTTGTCACCTCAGGATATGACCAATGTGCTTCAGTCAGGTTAATATGACATGAAATGAAAAACGTGACATTTAAATTTAAGGACCTCTGTGCAAAGGTTGAATAACCACCACTTCAGATGAACAGCGTATGCTCCACTAAATTCTCAAAAATAAATACAGCTGTTAGTTAAAGAGCAACTAAACACACAGTTTTAATTGTAAACAGACTTTCACATATTCATCAAATCAGCTGCACATGTAAATCTGTAGTAGTAGTAGTAGTAGTAGTAGTTCTTCTGGAAACTGATGGTGGCAGCAGCAGCAGCAGCAGACAGAAAGAGTGAAACTGAACGTTAACAGTTGACATTTGTCCCTAAAACTTTGGATCCTAAACATCAATAAATTATTTTACATTTAATAGGAAAAGAGGCAAAATAAATAAATAAAAAGATGCAACATTAAGTGAATTGTTATTGTTTTCTCACTAAAGAATATTTAGAAGTCATGTAGGATTTGATGAGTTTGTGAACAGAGAAACATTTTGTTGTAAGAGATAACACTTTGATGATGATGGGAATAACTAAAGGAAGGCATTACTGGATTTCCTTTGAAAAAGAATTGCTGAGTGGACACTAACGACCAAATTCAACTGAAAGCAGAACAAAGACTAAACAAATTCTGCACATTAAAAATGGATTGAGTTGCTCTTTAAACCTCCCACTGAAACTGTGACATACAGACATCTGGTTGGAAAAGGAAAAAAAAAAAAACAGTTTAATGAATGAATTTGGACCTGCAGACCAAACACAACAGAAGCTGCGACTCTGTGATTATCATGATCTCATGGCCAAGACAGCGTCACCCCATTTTAATTACTTTAACTCCTACACTTATGCACTGCAGTGAGCATGACTGAAACTTACTTAATGCATATTTATGAAAGATTATGAAACTATAAAATTACCCAAAGAAGGTAGCTCAAATTTAAATTTCATATGTTTCCTGTCTGTCACAAAAATCACAACAACATTAAACAGTGGATCCCAGTAAAGTACAGTAGAGCTGTGGCTCCCGGCCATCCCCCATAAACCTCTCCATGAGTACAATCAAATATTTAAAGTGCCATCAGGTCACTCACCAGACAATACTGGAGTTTTAGCAAAACTTAAATTACTTTAATTACTGGAAAATTAATTTACTTCACAGTTTTGAAATTTAAAATAAACAATAATTAATTTGTAAGGTTCATAAAAAAATTGCAGAATTGATAAATAAGGCATAAATTATGAATAATTTAACACAAACTTATCAGATTTAAAAGTTTAAAGGAAGTTTACACTGATCAAGGGTGCAAACTTTATTAGTCAGTTTAAGTAACACTGGTTTAATTAGCTGGAAAAGCTAATAAGCTAATACAGTAATTCAGCTCTTTTTGTGTACTGTTTTATTTATTCTGTCTTAACTTTTCATTAATTTGAATCTCTTTTGTTTGTCTCTAATATCCAGCTTTGTGTTTGAATCCACCATGCTCCCTGAGCTTTTCAAAGCATTGTGTAAACTCTGTTTTTAAACTCAGGTAAGTAAAAATCCAGCTGCTGCCGAAGGACCTGGATGATGCGGTCAAATGGGGTGAGTGACAGCTGGGCGCCGTGGCTACACAATAAAGTGGAAACACTGAAACCGCAGAGGTATTTTAGAAAATGTGTCAAAGACCCATCCAGCGAACAGCCCGTCCTTTCAGTCTCCCCTCTCTCTTTAAACTGCAGGAGAAAACAGATAAAATACCTACAACGGTATCCATGCATATTTGTGACTGCTCATCATACAAACACACACTCACACGTACGCGCAAAAACAGCCGCCCGTTCTCACGCACACACGCTTTGCATTCTGGCGAGGAACATGCCTGAATGATTCACTGATAATAATTTGCTTGATTCCTTTCGTACTCGGTGGTGCAAACACTCATCTTGAAAAGATTTGGGAGGAGGGGGAGAAATGAGGAAAACAAACCAACAACTGGCAGGAGAGAAAACGATAAGAGTCGTCATGCAAAAGAACAGATGATGAGATTTTCTTCCCCACTGTGTTGTTTTTTTCTTTTTTTCTCTGATATGCTTGATAAATTCCTATGATCAGTAGTGCTACTTCTACTGTACGAGGCTCATGCACGGAGGAACGCCAGTCAGGTACTCGACGACTTTCATCTATCTTTTATCTTCTTTTTTTTAGATTTGAGGATTTGATTGGAAGATGCGGGTGAAAGTTTATAATACAAAATATGTTACAGTATGTACGTCTTTGTCTTCTGTCTGTGTGTCACGCATTCACACTTGCTCTTAAATGGTTCGAGGAAACGCTTCACCAAATGAGTCACAGCTGAACTCGCACACGGCCGACGGCGTACACTCTTCAAAAAGGATGCGTGGTTTTTAACACAGGTGCTGACGTCTCTTTTAAAGGATCACTTTTAACACATCTGCACGTAAATATTGTCTTTGATTCAAATTAGAGCGCTGAACTAAGTTTATTCTAGACTTTGAGGTAAATGAACTCAAACTGAGCAGTCATTTCTTTCTACCTCCATACCGAGGAGCAGAGTTGTCATGGGAGACTTTTAATGTTTCATTTCAAAGCCTTTATTTGTAGAGTTGTGACCATAATTTCAGTTATACTCTGTTTTCGATTTGGCTTCTCATGGATGGGCGATGTGGTTTCCAGTGTTTGTGGGGCCGAGATCCATGTACAGATTTAGGTACTAACAGACCACCATGACACAAACGTCTCAGCCAGGGTTCAGATACCAATTTACAGAAATGTGACAGACCGGACTCTCTAACATATAACGAGCTGTTTAACCCATTCAGGTTGGTTTTCCTCTTCAGTGTAGGTATGAACACTGTAATCACACTCTCCAGACCAAAACCACCACATGGGGATGAAGTGGTCTCAGTCTCGTTCCAGAGCAGTTCATGTATGCAGATCCATTATCATTAATAAGAACATTTTGAAGTAAGCTGAAGCTGTTAGAAGTTTAATATCTGATATTACTGCAATAGATGCTCAATATTTTTGCTTTCAGCTTTTATGAGAGTTGAATGGAATAAAGTCTGAGTGAATGCTCTTTCTATCAACAAAATATGAAGCTGTGCATATTGCAAAAATGTCACTGGCGGCCGACGATCCAGTTTTATGAAATTCTGCATTTTGGTGTTGAAAACAAAACAACGTGGATTCTAAAAATGTAGCATGGTTTCTCATTTGTTGGAACTTTCAGTTTTTTGTGCCAATAGCAACATATAGCATTACCTCATAATAATTTGTGTGCAAACGATTAAATGTGATATTTATACTGTGCATGAGTTATTCATCTATGTGTTTACAGGCATGAAGACATAATGGAAGACAGGGAAGATTAATGATATAAATAAGGGTGAATCATTGCTTCAGTAAATGCGTAAAAACAACCGTTTTTTTCCTCCAGAGTGTACGTCATCGGGGCACATGTGATTCAGTGCTTAAACAGCTCTCAGTGTTAGCGTTTCCTTCCCCACTCAGATCTATTGCAGAATACTCGTTATGCTCTCTCTGTGGAAAGATCGCATAACAAATGATTTTTTTTTTTTAGTTGCTTTACACTTGTTCCCTGCAATAATTACTGTAGATTTAAACACACACATTATAACTGTTATTAATATTATTCTGTTCATTTGTGGATGCTATTTTCCTGCTTGTTGTAATGTTGCATATTTTGAAAGGTAAAAGGCTCTTGATCCCGGTCTGGGCGTCAGTGTGAACACTGACAAACACTTCAGAGCTACAGTGAGACTAAACCAGTTCAGTTGGACTGGATGAGTCCAGTCCACAATCACAAATTTAACCCTCCACAGTTTTATTTAGAAAACCAGGTGAGTCCAGCGCTCCTCAGACCAGCCCAGCTCCTCAACGATGAAAACTGCCCAGTGGAGTTGTGTGAATTGCAGTCGGGCTGAACAAATATCAGTTAAACCCAGGTCAGTTCGTTTTCTGTGTTAAATTAGTCTGCTTCACAGAGTCGTTCAAATCATTTGAAGGTCAAGCTCCGGCGTTCTCGTTCACAATTTCCTTATTTTTCTAAATCAGAGACAGAGAGGGGCTTCAGCTGCTCAACAAGAACCATCGAAGAGGCCGTCCACATGCAAACTGCAAAAGTCCATTTGAGTGAGGATTCATCTTTCAGCTTCTTTGTTTGGAGTTTAAACCTTCACGCACGTGAACTTAACTGTGCAGCACTGTCGCTCCAGTCAGGCTTCAGCATGGCCTCTGTCACTGGCATCAACATGCAGGTTCAACAATATGTCACATATATGGCCCTTCAAGCTGCAGAGGGTAGTTTGGTTCTCTGCAGGTCCTCTCCATCTTTTACCAGTAACTAAACCAGCTGAGTCTAAATGATCCTCCAGTATTTCCTGCGCCCTCAAATTTCTTTGCCAGACCAAAAGGTCGGCCTCTCTTTTGATAGAAAACCCACTTGGTCCATTCATGCCAAGTTTACTCTGAAAAATACTGCTGTCCTCATCAGACCGAACAAAACCATCAGCCTGCTTGGTAGGACTTTGGGAGTCGAACCCTTCATGGGTTTGTGCAATGAGATCTAAAAGGTCAAAACTGTGCAGGGGAACATGTGTGTGCAAGGAGACAGGATGCATGAGGGTGGATACTAAAGATTTAAGGAAGTCTTTTGCTTCTTTCATGAAGTTGTAGCTTTTGATTCGAGCTTTTTTTTAGATTTCTCAGTTCCAGTTGGCGGTTGTGTGTGACCACATTTTAATTTCCACCTGGTCTACCATTTTGCCTATATTACTGTTTAATCCATGTAACCAGCAAAATGTATGTGGAAATTAAAGCAATCAATCAGGAATCAATCTGAGTAGTTCTTCCCAATATTTCAGCTAGCAGCGCCCCAGATCCAGGATCAGAGGTTCAAAGGAAGTTCAGAGTTCACTGGGAAAGTGGCTGGTGGGGCAGAGGGGTGTCAGGAGGGATGTCACGGGTGGAGCTGGAGGTTATAAGGAGGAGATTTTGACGGTTTCATGGGTATAGGCCGTTGCTCGGGTGTTGCGCAGGATGCCGGGGATGGGGGCAGGCGATGGTGGGAGGCTCTCGTCCGGTGTGTTGGCAGGCGGCGTGGGGATGCTGATGATTGCAGCAGTGAAATCTTGTTCCCCACAGTTCAGCTTTAAGTTGTCCACCTGGGCGTTCAGACTGGAACGACTGGAATAAAGATTCAGAAAAAAAGGATAAGCAGAAGGTTATTGGTTAATTTTTATGATATAAGTTTAGATATGCATTTGTATATCTTTATAAAGGTTTCAGATTCTAGTAAGTTGCATCTCTGTTTTACGTTTGTGGTGGTATGGCGGTGGTTTTCACATGCAGGGTGTCCAGTTCCTGGACACTCCCTCGGCTGACAGACGCAGTGGAGTTAGCCAGACGCATGGCGGCTCGCCTCCTGGCCCTGCGGGGGCAGCAGCCAGTGGGGTTGTTATGTGCCCCCTGCTGGCTGGACAGGGAAGTGCTGCGACTGGTCCTGAAGCCCACCGACTCGGTCATACACAGCTCGCTGTAGGTCAGCTCATCTGTGAATTCGTGGTTCTGTAAGGAGAGAAGGGATGGAAGGAGTATCATACAGATCCTGAGGAGAATGAACTGGCGCACACACACACACACACACAACACTGTCATGGTCTACCACCAGCTAATCTGGCGGAGCCAGGATTCTTCCGCTCATTAGCTGAACACCTGTACCCCATCAAGCCTCGTCATCTGCAGTATTTCAGGACCAGCTCGACCATCCAGTCTATGCCAGATTATCTACCTCCTTGGAGTGCTAACCCAGCTCAGTTTGCATTCCTTTCTGTACGACCTGTACTGGCGCTAACGCCCTTCCTCTTTGTGCTCTCAGATTGCATTGTTCAGCTTGCCTCATGAAGTGGACTGCCTGTTCACCCTCCCTCGGCATCCCCTTTCCTTCGTCCAGCTCAAAGATCAACTATCTAATCAGGACCTCTGAACTTCCCCCGTCTAAGAACCCAAATTATCCCACCTGGACCTGCAAAGCTTGATTAACCCTGTACCCCTGCCTAAACTCACTGACAGAGACAGTGAGGACTGTGTGAAAAAATAAAGATTCAATGATTACAGTAAATTCCTCTCTGTGGTCTCTTGATTGGGTCCTGCACTTGAGTTCACTGCCTCAGGTTCAGCCAGTTCATGATAAACACTGCGTTTTACTTTTATAACTGTTCATTTCATGTCAGAAGACAGAGGTGAGAAATAAAATTTCATAACTAAAAGGAAAAGGACAGTCTTGCACTTTAATACTTGCATGGGTGGAATAAGAAACATGGGCAAAGTCTTTTGTGTCTCTCTAGTAATTTTGTATTTCTTTGTAGTCATTTTACCTCTTTGCCATTGTCTGCTTCTTGATCTTTTGCATATTTTTGTCTAGTTTTTATGTTGCCATGTTCTACATCTCTCTGAAGCTATTTTCTTGTTTTGTTTTTTTGCATTTTTGTGTTGGGACTGTTTTTCTGATTCTGATTTAATTTGTCCCTGTCAGTGAGGTTTTTCCAGATAAAGATCGTGACTCTTTGGGCTCCTGCATCTGTACTGTATGTTTATTAATCTATATGTGATCATTAGTTTGACTGTTGCCCATCTTGACTTAGAAAGTGAGGCTGAAAATACCTTTAAAGCATAACAGAGAGATTATTTTAATGGCACGGATGACGAGCACTCAATGAAATGCAAATTTGGAAATCTACAGAAGAAGAATCCAGAGGAGCTTTTCAAAGGAAACTTTGGTGTTTGTGCAGCTTCTGTTTCCAGGATCACAAATGAGTTGAGCTGAGTTTATATTAAGGCTGTTTATAAAGAGAAAGAACAGCTGAAGGGATTTTAAACTGGTCAAAATGTGAACTTCAGTTGTGTCTGAATGAGATGTGATGGCTGATGATCTGGGGACAAATGAAACATCTGGAGCCTCACCGTCGTCTTCTCCAGACAGTGCAGCAGGTGGTGGTGTTGGTGCTCGAAAGCTGATCTGTTCTTCACACACAGAGCTGTGCTATCACTGTCCCGATCCTACACACACACACACACACACACACACACACACACACACACACACACACACACGCACGCACACACGCAATATAAATTTTAAAAAATGAAATAAATTAATTGCAACAAATAAATTGCAGCATTACAGTTTCATTGAATTTTTATGGTTCATGATATGTTTGTACTTCTTTTTAGCAATGCTTAAATTTAGTTTAATACTTTTGGGGAATTCATATTTTCATCGTGTACCTCTGTCTAATGTAACAGAAATATTAACACATTCATATATTCATTGAACGACTGCAGGTCCACACTGATTTTGTTTGCTTCTTTGACCACAAAAATCACTTTCTATGTTGCATTAAACAGATCTCCTATATTTAGTCCTGTATGATCCAATGATACAGTGATAACATTCCCTGTATCTAACATACGCTCTAGTTTTATGAAGATGGTATCAAAATAAATATCTAAGCTGGCTTTGTTAAATGAATGTGTACAAAAATACTAAAGAAGTGTGAAGGAGAACTCTCTGATGGGTTTTAAAGATTTATACAGTACCAGTCAAAAGTTTGGACACACTTTCCCATTGATATGAATGGGGAAATGTGTCCAAACCTTTGACTGTTACTGTATCTGTTGTCCTTATCATGTTACACTAAAAACATCTGACTTTTTATGAGTGGGAAGACTAAATTTAGAGAGATTCAGGATGTATGAAATGGCATATACTCGACCTTATCTGTATTTAAAAGACTGCAGAAGAAAGTGGGACAAATTAAAGTGAGTCCAATTTAGTGGTGTAGAAAATCTTGTCGTCTGCATAAAAACAAACAAGTATTATCTGCTATAATGTGTTGGCTTCAGGCTGTAATGATGAACAGCTGTTGTTTTCCAGTCAAGTGCAGAATTTTTCACGTTGTCAGGGAAAGCTTGATCACTACATTTACAGGCTGACATAGAGCCACAAACTGAACTTTGGTTTGTGTAACACCTTTCGTACCGGTAACAGTCCTTTACAGACTGTTGGGAACCTCGAGACACATGAAATAAAAATCTAAAAAAAGAAGAAAAAATAAAAGTAGAGGAGATAAAAGACGAGTAAAGTCTGAACATTTATTCAAACACAGGACTTCTTTTCCACAAGTTATCAGAACAGTCTAAGAGATCACACACATCTAGCACGACAACTGGGAAGATCACAAGGCTGGCAATCTCCATAGTTTTCAGCCTTGTAATAACTTTATTACCAGTAAATAAAGTTATATCAGCTGCACCCTTATTTCCCAATGGGTCGCCACAGCAGATGGATCCACATGTTTTATGTGAGACGCGTCCTCCCTGACACATCGCTCCATTTACCCGGGCTTGTGACCCACTGAGGGCGAGTTTTGTGTCTCCTGCTGGAAACAAGTCAGGGATCTTGTCTATAAAGCAAACATGTTAACTACCACAGCGTGGAGCCACTGCTTCTCTGAGTAAACTCAAAAAGCAAAACACAAAGCTGAAGTTTGTTTGTGTATTTGGTCCTTTGTAAAATTGTGCATTCTCTTTTTCTGTAAATGGTCAAACTTATTTCGGTTGCTGCTCTGTCTGGTAATCACTTTATTTGCAGCAGGGAAGCTTAAATACATCAGAACATCTATTTTTGAGTCGCATGTTTCTTGTGAGACTCACATGAGTTTACCTTCATAAACTTGTAAAATGTGGGACATTGTGTGTATATGTGGGGCGGCAGGCTGAGGGATAAAAACGCTGTGCAGTCCCACCTGAGCTGGCACACCTGTCCAAAAACCTACTGTACTTTATATTCAGCTACATTTACCCAACATTTCTCCAACAGCTGACAGCTCATACTGAGGTTCTTCACACGAGGTTCTAATAAAGGTAACTGTTTTTCTAACTTGTTGCAGGTAAATAAATTTAATGTAATAAAAGACAAATAACGGAACATAATAATAATAACATAAAATGTAAAAGGAGGGTTTCTGCGTAATTCATACGAGTACTTTTAACAGTCAATAATTACAGTCAAACTAATATTTTCTCTGCAGGACTTGTGAAGGAGTTATTTTTAGTTGTTAGACGGTGTGAGTTCCACCGCTGAGCTCATCTCTCCGGAGACAAAACCTTCGATTTGAAATGCAGAGTTTCAGTTTCTCATCAGCAGCTCTCGATCACAGTCCACAATTCTCCACATTATTAAGAAATGACTGCAAAAGTTTTCTTTTAATGTTTTTAAAAAGGCTTAACTGAGAGCCGGCCGGCACGTCTTTAAGACTCTTTTCCTCCTTGAATCACTTTCATCTCACTTTTTCTTCTTGCTTTGTTTTTATTTTCCAACCATTTTTAATGAGTTCAGTTATTCTCCCTCAACTTTTTTCCATGTGTTATGATGAAGAAAAGTGAAGCAGTCTTCCTGCCCTGTATATTTTATATATGTATATATTTCTTTGCATATTTTATATTTCCTCTGCTCCTCATTTCTCTCCTCTTAACCATCATTATGCACTCTTTCCATCCAGCAGTCATCCCTCATTTTGGCTCAGTGCTGGAGTGAGATTAAGGCTCAGAGTATCAGTGTGAGTCTCTGTATGAGACCCATCCACTCACCCTCTACCTGACGCCTAAAGCCGTTTTCATGATAAAACATTTAAACGGTTGACTGAAGAAAAAAAACTGAGACTCTGAGTCACGATTAAATATTTAAAAAAAAAGATCGGCAGGGATTCAAATCCAGTTTATTTTCAGAATGTAATAAAAAATATTCCTGCAGGTCCACACTGTGGGATTCATCCATCCAGTAAACAGGAACAGCACTGAAAGACTGAGGGCTCCTCTGACTCTTTCATACTCATTACACCCACAAAAATATGTGAGTTCTGAAATAGTAGCCAATAGTAGTGGAAGGTTGGAAGTGTGGTAGATCGGTAAATTTTAAGACTGGGATTGGGATCAACACCCATCTCAGTGTTGACTAATGCTCCGGCCGCACTGGGGGAAACAGAGGTTGGTGTTTGCGGTACAACCAAAGCCTTTTGAAATGGTTGCTTTGGAGACAGCGAGCAGCGCTGTGACCACTCGCAGCAAGACGGCAACAAAATATCAGACAGTCTGCGATTGAAAGGGCTCAAATTCTTCGTGATAATGCAGCAAATTAACTGTGATAATTCTGTGAAATCTGTTGACATCTACATACTCAGAAATTCACATTAAACAGAAATGAACTAATAAATGAATTTACATTAACAACTTACATTCAAAGTCCAGCCTGAACCTCACAGATCTGAAACAGAAATTCCTCCACAAACAGTAACGTAGTTGCTGCAGGACAGCAGTTTAACTCCGAAAGGACATAGGCGCTCAGCAACTGTACTTTTATATAGGAATATATCCACGATATAATCAGCTGACAGCTCATATTGCAAAGAGATGCCTCACAGACGAGTCGTGCTTATTGCTGCAGACTGACTCCAGCTGATTGCAGCGTGCAGTCTGTCTGCATTAATAAATGCAATTACTTACAAACTTTTGACAACCTGTCTGAATGTGACTGCAGCCGGTCAGAGTCAGGCTGTGACTGATTGGAGGCAACATGGAGACCTGGCTCATGATTGAGCCACAAACACCAAAGGACGCCGTTTTGAGACTGCAGCAGTCTCAAATGAAGATTTTGAGATGAAGCAGCAGCGTTTTAGTCTGTGGTAAAGATGTTTCAGAAAATCTTAATGACGTTCTTTGACAGCTCCATATGTCAAAGAAACGTAAGATAGGATCAGAAGAGATGCTCAGTATCATTCAGGCTCGCTTCATCCTGCTGGATTCTCCTTTAATGTGTGCGTTTTGCGTCTCTGTGAGTGATGTTAACTTTGCACTCTTCAGTTATAGAGAGTCAGGAAAACTGATCACTTGAATTGATCCTTTTCAGTCTGACTGAAAGGAAACACACAAGCTGCCGTTTGTTAAGCGCAGAATGCTGAAGAACGACCTGCAGATCCCGAAACTCCTGAATCCAGACGGACCATAAACCTTCATGATATGTTGTTGTTTGTATCTTTTTATTTATGCACCCAGTCTCTGTCCTCCTCTGAGTGTCGGCACTGATCAGGTTCCACTGTTCTGTTGCCAAGTAGCCGTTGGGAAAATCTCCTCTCGCGGTGAATCATCAAACTGCTGACCCGGCAGCGCCTCGTCTCTCTGAGGGTCCGAAGCTCTCTCTGTTTCTGTCCCTCCTTTGTTACCTTTCTGCCTCCCTCAGTATTGCCTCCTCCTCGCTGTCACGTCAAAACTCGTTAAATTCGCATCTCATTTTTGTTATTAAATATGGATTTCAGTTTGAAGATGATAACTCAAACCACATTCATCATTTTTGAGAACTGTGAAGCAGAGTTTCAGCTCGCACCGTTGACTCACCAAACTTCAAACTTTCAGATAAACGACGGTGGATGGTTTTTGTTGTTACCTGCAGCACATTATCGATGGACTATGTTTACATTTGGACAAATGGAGAGAGAAAGAGTTCAGTTAAAGATGAAATTCTGGATAAAAGAGACAGAAAACGGCGGCTGTGTTCACATATTTCTCAGGAACCTTCAGTAATGTTCAGAAATAATATTGATCTTCAGAGTTTGGTGGGTTTTGTCAGTCCTCTCAAGAACAATATTTATCTGAATCATCACTGAAGGTTTTATAAAATATCTTAGTGTTTGGACAACAGCAAATATTCAAGATGAATCGATTATGTTATGAACTCCAAATTCTCGATGCCTGTAAATTATTAAGAATAATTGTGGCGGTCTCTGAGATCGGTCCTGCTGTTGGGTTTCTGTTCAGGTTTTTCCTTTGATTCTGATGTTTAAGTCTAAAATAAAGTTTAACTTACTGATTATGTAAAGTTTAGATTGTTTGAGGTTATTATATTTTCAGATTCCTGCTTTAATTTCTTTGTTGTTACTGAGAGTCTCAGTTCTGGTTTTGCTCTTTATTCTAGTGGTCCTTCACTTTCAGAGCTGCTCCCAACAATAACGCTTCTCACTGGATACTTTGTGTCCTGCTCCTCATCACTACAATCCACACAACACCAGTTTATGATAAAAATATTAAACTTTGTTTCTATAGTGCCTTTCCAAACCAGCGTTACACGATGCTGCAGCTGCACTGAAACGTTCAAACTACATAAAATGAGGGAAAAAGAAGAAACTCAAACAAAAGAGGGCAGGAACGTCAGCAACAACTGGAGCAGCAGACTGTGGTAAACTGTGGGACACACTGAGCTCTGAATTATGGGGATTAACTGTGAGGTGGTATTTTACTTCCTTTCTCACTTGCTTTCCTTTTTCACTCTTTGGTTCCTTATCTCTCCTTACCTCCCCACAACTGTCTGAGACAGTGAGAAACCATCCGCTGTTGGTGTGAGTGTGTGCATCCGTGTTTGTGTGTGTCTCACCCCGAGAGCTCGGTCTTCTTTGTACTGCAGGAACGCGTTGGTTGTTCCTTTCTTTGCCATGCGGATCCGAGCCAAACGCACTTTCTGTTTGACAGAAATACAGAAAAACAGCAGAGTCAGCGCATCACACACGCACACACACACACGCACACACACACACACGCACACACACACACACACACAGTACAGGAGCACATCATCTGTTGTCTCTAAACTCATCATCTCTCAGGTGAATCACCATTTTTGCTGCAAAGCTCCAGTTCTCAGATTTTAAAGGTGCTCTTGATGACAGTTTATACTCTCAGCTGATAAAATAGGATCATTGAGATGCATCACATGTGCAAATGCTCAGGGTGCACCTGAAGACTGAAAATGAAAACTGATGCAATGACAGCTCCACAGAAGTGAAGCCAAAATATCCCAGCTGCCTCCTCGTTCCTGGTTGCAGTACTCGCCATAAGGCTCACACTCCTGGTGTCAGAGGTGCACAACCCCAGCACAGGCTTCAGCATAGTTTGGCTTTATTTATCTAAAGTGGGAGGAAGTGGGTTTTTTATGGACAGTTTCTGTTTGTGCAGTGAATTAAACGTTTTGTGACTCCACCCACAAAGAGCCAAAAAATTTACTAATTTGAATTGGGCCAATCTCCCCTGAAGGTTTCCACACGCCCATCTGTGAGCCACAGAGGTGCAGTGGTTACAGTGCGTATGCACTGCTTTCACAAGCATGTTACGTGAAGTGGTGGTTATAATCTGGTAGTAGATGTGAGGGAGATAAAGGCAAACATCAGAATCTGAAAGTTCCAGTTTGACTCTTTAGTTAAAGTGTTCTGAGTTCGATACTGAAACGTCAGACCTGCTGCGCTCTCCTCTTGTCCGCTCTCTGGTTCTGGTGGTAGATCCGGCTGAAGTTGGACACGATGACAGGCACGGGCAGGGCGATCACCAGCACGCCGCTGAGAGAGCAGATCGAACCGAAGATCTTCCCCGCGATGGTGTTTGGGACCATGTCTCCATATCTGCCCAGAAAACACAGTTTTCACAGAAAACCTTTGAATAAATGAATCCATTGGTTCACTGCAGCACGTCCTGGTAAGAGGCTCAGCAAGAAGAAGACACACAACTTCTTTATGACAACATGTACCTAAATATTATTATAGTCCTACAATACAGTTTGTCAATGCCACAATTTACTAAACAAAACTTGGACGAGCAGCTTCAACACTGGAAAATGTTCTCACAAATCACTGAAAGTTACATTTTCTTTGATTTTAGAGATTTTTTAATTTGTTGTATTAGGTTAAAGATAAATAGACACGTCCCCCACAAGATTACTGTGTCCATGTTGAGAAGCTGCTCACACACACACACTCACAAATTCCTGGTTGCTGCCTCATGCGGCCTTCACCTTTCATTGCGCTCAGCCATAAATCAGAGGCAGTGAGACGAGGCGGAGGAGGAGGAGGAGGAGGAAGAGATTAGGGAGTGGGCAGGAGGCCAGGATGCTTTGTGTGATTCTGCTCAGACACACTGAGGGGAGAAACCTTCCTGCAGCTGCACCACTCAACAGTTTACTGTACTCAACAGCTCAGCGCTGATTCACAGTCAGCTCCACCTGTTTACATCATATTCAAAGAAGTATGATCAGCACTCAGTCCTCCAGTGGTTGGAGCCACTGTGACTTCACCCACTGGTTTGTCTCATTTCTGAATCTTCAAGCTGAGAATTTTCTTGGTTTTATTAAACCAGACGCCACGAGCGCAGGCCGGAGCCGACACTGCACGCTCATATGAGAGCAATTTGTCAATCATTAGGTGGTATAAAGCATACGTGGCTTTTTAAATTTAATGGGGATCATAATTTTTCAAAAATGAACATCATATTATCATGTTATATTTAATAAGGCTTGAAATGGGTAGATGGGACCATAAACTCATCAGGAAAGTGGATTAAAGGAGGCGAGGGGCATTTTTCCAAGATTTCTTTGCAGCTGGAATTCTTTTTACAAATATAGAAAGGAAGCAGGTTTAAGGTATTTCTGCATATGCACCCATTCAGATTCAGAAGCTATGTCCATGTTTGATATACAGTCTGTGAGTAGCAGTCTAAATGTTCTCCTTCTGACTGATCAGAGAGGCTCCGAGATGATTAATGCAAAGGAAACAAAGAAAAACGTTTTCTGCGCCTGGATTCATTTAAATATGCACGTTCGTTTAATTCAGCCGGTTTGAAATGAGCCGCTTCAGTTTTTTTAGTCTCTTTAAGGCCACCCTTCCTAGAAACCTTCTGAACTTTGATTGGTCAGCTCCTGGAAGCCTACAGAGGGGCAGCACTGAGGTTGCGGGCTGTATTACCTGTACACGGTGCCTGTGCTGAAGAAACTGAACACATAAAGAAGTCCACAATGAGCTGACTCACAAGGAAAAAAAAAAAAAGGAGTATTTAGAGCAGCCTGAGATTTCTGCTCCCAGGAATTACTTTTACATCTGTCTGGCTAATTATCTGAAATTTAGGTCACATTAATGTCAGAGAATCACAAACTTCTGCTCACAAGAGTTCCCTTTTCCCTGACTTAATTTTTTTTTATCCTACTTACAGCGTGTTGAGATTTTTTCAGTTCCCTGTCGTTTCTGTTACGAGTCCTTTTTATTTTCCTTTGTTTATTTCCAGGGTTCCATTTTTCCCTCTTCATTGTGATCATCTGCCCGGCCCCCATAGGTCACGCCCGTGTCTTATTTGCTACATTTAGTCTGTCCTGTTAGTCACAGGTGAGCCCACCAGTGTTCTTTCAGACTCTCCAGTTTCTCCCCATTACAGTATAAAAGTCTTCCTCCTTTATTTTGCAGGTTATTCTTCTGTTAGTAAACCAGAATCACTGCAGTGCATTTTCATCGCTAACCTTCCCGAGCAGCCTCTTTATTAGGAACATCATCACACAGTATTAAAGGACAGGCAAACATTTTCTTTGTACTTCTTTTGGCATCAGAAACATTATTTCAGAAAGTTTCTCAAAAGAAAAATAAAATCTCTTGTGAAGTCATTATTATAATTAAGTCCTCAGTGAACTGTGCACCAATTACCAGGCTCAAAGAAAATATTTTTTTTCCAGCTGATTAAATGATTAATGTGTAAGACCACATTCTCTATTCTTCTCAACTGGTGTCTGTCTCACTGTGGAATTAAACTCGTTATATTACAAATATGCAAATCAGCAGAGTCTGTACAGTAAATCAGATATGTAGGTAATGAACTGCAGCTCCCCGCTCATGTACCTGCTGCAGTGGATTATATCTCCGTCCTCCACAAAATAAGGCCGCGACCTCGTCTGCAACGTTAATGCTCACACCTTACAAGTCATTTTCATTATTTTTCAAAACTTTGAAGCTAATTTTAAAACTATGTAGTTTCTCCCCATGAAGATGAGTTTCATAATGAATTGCCTCTCATTCCTGGCATCATTCCTGTCGTCTAAATCTAATTCCATATGTACTGGGATGCATTTTCCTAACTGACAGAAGGATTTGCATTTTCTCCAGTTCCTTTATAATCTCCCTTTATAGTTCATATATCCTTTTACCTTATGGCAAAAAAGTGCAGAGATGGTCCTCGTGCAACCAGAACATCCCTGAATTTTAATCTCGATGCCTCTGAGAAAATCACACGTCCCTTATCTGCCCTCTCATTGGATCAAAGTATCAACAGAGATGATTGACACGTTTAACACCTACATTTCTGTATCTCGTCTACTATAAATCCTTAATCACAAGAATTGATCTTGGGTGGCATCACTGTGTGTATTTGTTGATTTAATGGTCGTTGTTTTTTTCACTCTCTGGTTTTTCAAGTTCTTGACTTCAAAGGACCAAAAACCTGAAAGCCAAAAATTTTGAATGTTAAAATTCATATTTGAGAGGAGAGAGGCGTGAAGTTTCTTTCAATTACTCAAGTAGAAATTACAAAAACTGAGTGAGATCAGTGACCCCGTCCACGGTGTTCCCTGCTTCTCGCTCCATGACAGCTGGGATTGATGGATGGATGGATGGATGGATGGATGGATGGATTGCCTCTGGAACAGCAAATATAAATATGTACCTTTTAGGACCTCTCACAGGTACATAGATTTACTTTGAGGTCCTAAAATCAGCCAGTAAGTGTAGACTGGTGTCAAGTGTGCTTGAACTCTCCACTCTCCAAAGCTAAATTACTCGTAGTGATGTGCAGTTCATGGTTAAGATGCGGTTTCAACCCTGTTCTGTGCTTAGTTTTAAACTCATTGGACTGTAATCTCACGGCTGAGGAGAGTGCGTCTCTGACAGTAATTTGCTGGGATCCCCGGAAGCTGAAGATGTAATGACGGCACTCAGGTCAGTTTTACTGAACCTCCACCGTCCTCAGCCGGGAGGCATATCGGCAGTTGGGAGCAGATCAATGGTGATAACAGAGGGCAGAGAGGAACAGAAGTCATCTGTAATTGTTGGCAAAAAGCACTCAGAAGAATCGACAGAGACGTCAGACTGTGGCCAAACAGCCAGGATGGCTCTGTGCTGGATCTCTAACCTAATTCAGCCTGAACATAAGCAGGGCCTCTATCTGGATCCTGCATCACTTATCATTTCTTAACTTTTTACATGTTTTTTTTTTTTCTTTTCAGCCTTTGAAGTTTGTAAAATGAACATAAATTGTAATCACAGATTCCCTGTAGACATAGATTGATTAAATCACATTTTTAAAGCATGCATAAAACCCATAAAATGTGCAACTTACAGGAAAAATATTACAGCCTGGACTCAGATGCCCCAAACTCTGTAGATCTGTAGCTAAAACAGTTAAAAAAAAAAAAACTGCAACACAATTACCTCCTTTTTAACTAAACACAGCCTGATGAAGATGAAACATTACACCCGACACAAGGAGCAACTCTGGCATCAAACACACAAACAGGGAATCTGCGTAAGGAAGGAGGTGGAAGTAAGGTAACACACCTACAACACAAATACAGAAATGAGCAAAACACATGGACACAGAAGGACAGACGGACACTGACAAGAAAACAGAAAAGGCAGAAATACGGCAGGAGAAAAACAATAAAAATAAACACAAGATTAAACATCATAAACCGAATCAGTAAGTTAATTTTTGCTGCCTACATCTAACCAACATGCTGGAGCGAAGAAATAAAAGCTACATGTTAGCATCCAAAATGAAAGGATCCAGTCTCCACTTTCCTGAGTTAGCATACTGAGCTCGTTTAAGCCGCAGCAGGCCACCTCCAAGTGAAGACTCTAAGTCTTTATGTCTCCATCAGGATATTAGTATCCTCCTAAGTGGCTTCCTATTGGCATTGTTTCTGTGGTGCTGGCACCACATTTTCACAGGAGAAACCATCACAGCAGAAAAAAAAAATCTCAGAAATCTCATTTTCAGACGGCAGCAGAGTTCAGGACTTTAACCCAAAATATGGATGAGGGGCAAAGTCATAAACTTGCCAGCCCCGCTACAACTCCTGAGAAGACAAGATGGGAAGAAAGCCACGGCGCTGCTGCCAGCCGTGTGAGTACAGCTCAGAATGTAAATGAATGTAAATGTAAATGAACGGCTCTGTGACGGGCAGACGGCCGACAGGAGCATCTGCCAGCTGTTTAACTCGGTACAGCTGGAACAGCAGCCTCATTAGCCTGCATTTTATGGACCCTGTGATTCAAACAGCCCCCACATTCATCAGGTGCTACCGTCATTATCAGCAGTGCCCCAGCAGCCAAATCATTTTTTCCCGAGGGTGCTACAATTTAATCAGTTCAACAACAAATTTACATTTACTTGCAAATGTTGAAAGCTAAATTAGATTTCATGGGCGATTTGTATGGATTTGTGGGGAAATCCAATTCTAACTAACTTCTAATAGCTATCTTATCACCAATGCTTCAAAGCGCTCATTAAAACTTGTGAAATGATAAAAAGGTGGTGAGCGCAGCCACGTATAGGAAAACATTTCTAAGCTGCAGTATTAAAGGCGGCAGAAACATTAGCACAAATGGATCTGAGAGAAAGAACTGATATTTTGCTAGCCAACAAAAACACATTACATATAATGTATTTTTAACAGGTCATGGTCTTTTTAATTAAATCGGTTTATTTTTCATTTTTCGTTAGTAATAAAGCTGTACCCTTTGAGACCTGTTATGATGTATGGTCTGCAGATGATGGCACTAACAAAAAGACGAGAGGCGGAGTTACAGATGTTAAGATTTTCACTGGGAGCGACCAGAGTGGTCAAGGTTAGCAACGAGTACATCAGACGGACGAATCAATTCGAGCAGTTTGGAGACAAAGTCAGAGACACGAGGCTGAGTTTGGACGTGTGCAGAGGAGAGATGGTGGAGGTAAAGGACAGAGGATGATGAAGATGGAGCTGCCAGGCAGGAGGAAAAGAGGAAGACCACATAGGAGCTTCATGGATGTGGTGAAGGAGGAAGACATGCAGCGGGTTGGTGTGACAGAGGAGGATGCTGGGATAGGGTGAGATGGGGGCAGATGATCTGCTGTGGCAGCTAGAAGAAGAAGAAGAAGTAGAAGAAAAAGAAACCTGCACTTTGTGAATGTAAAATGATTAAAAATGATCACATGTCACAAAAGGATTTGACTTTGATTCATTTTAATGAGGGCAGCACAGTTAGCACTGCTGCCTCACAGTTAGAACACCATCTGGAAGGCCTGGGTTCGATTCCACCTTGGCCCAGGCCCCTCCCTCTCTCTCTGTGGAGTTTGCATGTTCTCCCCGTGCTTGTGTGGGTTTCCTCCGGGTACTCCGGTTTCCTCCCACATTCCAAAGACATGCACTTACTGGGGTTAGGTTAATTGGCTACACTAAATTGCCCATAGGTGTGAATGTGAGTGTGAAAGGTTGTTTGTCTCTCTGTGTTAGCCCTGCGACAGGCTGGCGACCTGTTCAGGGTGCGCCCTGCCTCTCGCCCTATGACAGCTGGGATAGGCTCCAGCCCCCCGCGACCCTGAACAGGATGAGTGGAAGCGAATGGATGGATAATTTTGATGGCTGAATTCTTTTTTAATCATCCTTCTACTTTTTTATAGCAGCCACTGATTTTGGACTTATTTCTGTGTCTTTGCATTTTTACTAAAACTTGTATAACTGAAACTTAATATTCTCTGAAAGATTGTCACTGCAGTTTTTGCTCCTCATTGTTTTCTTTGTCTTTAGACTATGAAATGTTTTTACAGAGGAAACAGCAACAACGCCTGATAAATGTCATGCAATCATGGATCATTTGGTATCTGTTATTACAGCGCATTCACTGTTTACTGCTGGACCTAAATTATAAGACACATTTAGCTTTTGCCTCTTTCAATGCCAACACACACACACACACACACACACACTCGTGGCTGTAAAGCGTCCTCCTTCTGCTTGTGTGTTTTTACTACCAGACAGCAGCAGTAAATCTGCCGTGGCCCTCCATCCAGAGCCAAACATTACACGCAGTGCCCCTTTAATGGACCATAAATTAGCCTCGATGCTGCTGCTTATTCTGCCTGTTGGTTTGTGTGAGTGTGTGTTGAATGGATGCATGCTGTGGTGAAACAAATTCAATAAATATGGAGCAAACTTGTCTGAGAGATAAAACACAGCTGTCTCCATTGTGTGCAGTCAAAGTCGTTCTAAATATGTTCATATCTACAGAATCTGTTTTGTTCTTGTGTTGCAGAAATCAATGAAAATATTTGATTAAGGTTTAAAACAGTCAAGCTGGCTCATCGAGGTCCTCGACCCATCGACTTCACACTGGAAACGTCATAAAACTCCTCGATCTCCATTTCAATCTGAATGCGTTCTGTCTGGATGTTTCAGTGGGACCAAACAGCATCTCTCTGAACATCATCTCGTCTGTTTCCCCTTATTCCTCACAAAGACTGTAAAATGTAAGATGACGCATACACGTCACTGTAAAACAGATGGATTTATAGATTTAAGAATAATTAAGCCTTAATTATAAATATACACACTGCATCTGCAGGAGCTGCTCGGCCACAGAAACCAAAGCCCCGAAGCTCGTGGTGCACAGTTTTAGTGCTGATGTTAATGAGCTCTGCATTGAGAGAGCAGAGTGCTGGAATGTTACGCAGTCTGCCACCGAGTCTCTGTGGTTCCCACACACTTCCACTTTGCAGTAATCCCACTTCCATTTGACGGCGGAATATAGGAGAGAAATTTCCTAAATTGACGTGTTGTGACGGTGGCATCCTGTTACAGGATCACACAGTGAGCGCTGTGGAACAATCCGTTCCTTCACAGACTGTGTGGCTAGGTGCTTGATTTTTTTGCACCTGCGACGATGGGACTAAAACACCTGAATTTAAAGTGTGGTCCAACACCTTTTTTCTATATGATGCATTTATTTAAGATTTCTTTCCAGCCTGGATCAGAGTCACGCTGTATCTGTTAGCAAGACACAACCTGCAGCCATGTCGAGAAGTTACACTTGTGTGGAGATAGCCTATCATCACTATGATTAAAATGGATGTCGTGTTGTTGTACTTTCTTTCTCTTGCATCCAAAGGGTTCAGTAACTTCAGTGCTGCTGTTTGATTTTTTTTTATATCTCAGTCAGGCTTAGAGATCTGGATGCAGCCACTTACTCTATTTCTTATACATGAATTAAGTTTCTTTTCTTTTTGAGTAGAACTTAAGAGATATTGTGTAGGCCTCTCTGTAGATCCATGCTGTATCTAAAGATAAAGGAGAAGAAAAGAAGATCAAAAGGTCAACCAATTACATTAGCCAGAGTGGCCTGAAGGCCCGCAGTCATTCAGCAGAAAAATCGCTAACATAAAGCATGTTCAACCTATTACCCGCCTCCTCCATAACGCATACACAAACATGCATTGTATATGCATTATACAGTACATACCCACACAGTACACAGAGTGCACAGGCACAGACTCACAATGAAGCCTGATTTATATTTAACTCTTTCAGGCAAAAACACGACTTTAATGATTTATCTTCTTCGCTGACCTGAAGATTATTACTGTATGCACACGTGCACACGTGCTCTCACACGCACACGCACACACACACACGACTGATCCATCTTTCAGTGCACCAGTTGTTGTCCATCAGCTGTAGCATGTTAGGAGGGTTTAAAGCTCCAGGTGCTGATTTTTTTTTAATGTTTTTCAGTGTGAATGAATTAAGGAGATATTGGATTACGTAATGCCGTCTCCTTCATTCAAGTGAAATCTGCTCAGTGGCACACACACACAGAGCTTTTCCCACGAGGTACCTGGATGCTCAACGTGCCTCTGCAGACACAGAGCATGAGCATTCTTCAACACATGAAAAAGATTAAAAGAAAACAATCATTTGTTTTTAACAGTTTCAAAATGGTTTTTGGACTGCATGGATCAATAAATCTGATGATAAAGAGCCATTTCACGTGTTTGTGGTGACAGAAAATTTAGATCATGTTACAAATGATGGAAGCAGCTTATACTAACAGCCCGGTGCTCCTCCTTGGGTCTCACGCTGCTAGTTTGCTGAAAAATAAAAGTTGGCAAAAGAGCTGAACTACAACTGAAATGTGGCTGCAGAAACATTGTTTCCAATAGAGAGTGAAATGAGCTGGAGCTTAACCAAAGCTGAGCTCTGGAAATCCTGGCCAAAGTTCAGCGGGAAGTTCAGGAGGAGCTTAGTTGGAATTCTGTTAGAGTTTAGCTGCAGTTAAACCAGCATTTAGTGGAAGTTTACCAGTTCAGCTGTAGATGAGCCTAAATTTAGCCATAACGTTCCTAGAGCTGAGTTGTTGCTCTGCCGGCATTTCCTGGATTTAAGCTAAACTAGCTGCCAAAATCCTCCGTGAATCGCCACCTTATCGTGGTGGAGGGGTTTGTGTGTCCCAGTGATCCCAGGAGCTATGTTGCCCGGGGGCTTGTCCCCCTGGTAGGGT
>JASGAU010341898.1:0-16816 GCA_030220045.1 Australoheros facetus
ACCTCACGCACTAGCTCAGGCTCCTTCCCCATCAGAGAGGTGACATTCCATGTCCCAATAGCCAGTCTCGATAGCCGGGGATCGGTCCGCCAGGGCCTCCACCCTTGGCCACCGCCCGATACACATTGCACCCGACCCCTACGACGCCTCCTGTGGGTGGTGGGCCTACAGGAGGGCGGACCCATGTAACCTCTTCAGGCTGCGCCCGGCCGAGCACCACAGGCTAATGCCCGGCCACCAGATGCTCTCCCTCGAGCTCCCTCCCTCCCCCTCCGTTCCCTTGCTGTTACAAACATAGGGGTCTTCTGAACTGCTCTTTGTCTGGACCACCCAGAACCAGTTTGCCATGGGAGACCCTACCAGAGGGACAAGCCCCCGGGCAACAAAGCTCCTGGGATCACTGGGACACACAAACCCCTCCACCACGATAAGGTGGCGATTCACGAAACATCAAAGCAAAAAATTTGTGTCGAGGATTTTTAATAATCGAATTACGTTACTCCAAGAATCGTTGCAGCCCTAAAACTTGCATTAAATTTTTAGTTTGTGTATCGAAATACATAAAGGTTGGTATTTACCTTTCTTGCTGGGATTTTTTTGGTTGAATTGGAAGCCTGAAATTTTCCTTTGATCTTCGTTTTCCCTCTTACTTCTCCTCGTGTTCATGCCAGTTGTTATTTCGATTTATGCAGCACACGCATGACCATAGTGAGATCAAACGTGCATATTGTGAATTAAACTGTCCGTGCTCTGTGGTAGATTGCAAACTGCGGTGAAATGACACAGGCGTAAGCAGCAATAATGGCGGTGACCTAGCCGGGGTGGAGTCTGCGAGGTGCGCTCCTTTGAGAGGCAGAGGGGCGCAATCTTTGTTGGATTTGAATCAGTACGTTTTGCATCCAATAAAAGCAAAGATGTTAACAAATAAATTGGACAGTATTCTGGCAATTTAGTGATATTTCCAGAGCTGTGGTCTTGACTGGTCTTGAAATAAAATCCCAAGTCCACAAGGTCCGAGTCCGTGACAAGACCGAGACCATCAAAAAGCGACCAAGATCGATCTCGAGTACTACAACACTACTGTATACCAAATTATTCTAGAGTTAAATCTGTCCCAACAGCTAAAGCTCAAACTGGGTCATGCAGCAGGACAATGATCTCAAACACCAGCAAATGTAAAACAGAATGGCTGAAAAAAAAGAATGAATATCGTCTAATGGCCCAAAGTCCAGACCTCAACCCGACTGAAATGTGGTGTTGGAACCTAAAGAGATCTAGGTTTAATCTAGATATGACACTCAGGATGACCGCGAGTAATAGTAAAGACTCTTTGAGCTCCCTCTTTTAATGTGAGTATTGTCTTAAATTCTCCAGTTAAGAGTTAATTGCACAACCTGTATCAGTACAGCACTGCTGGCATTGAACATGATGGTTTACAGATCAATAGAGTCGATGGTTTGGGTAAAAACACAAGCACTCAGGTTGACTTTGAAGGAGAACCTGGATACAGTTTTGCCCTGTTTTCTCTAACCTGCTATATAAACAGAATGGTTAGTGAAAGCAAGCCGGGTCCCTAATGGCAGGGGGAGGGGGGTTCGGGATGCTGCAGCACTCCATCGAGTCCTGGAGGACAGCACGAGTCCATCTCATCTCTTAATTACTGTCGTCCCTGAGACCCAACCGGCTAATAACTGCCCCGCTACTGCAGCAGGCGGAGGACTCCACTGAGCAGGAGCAGATGGAGGAAGAGAGAGAAAGTCTCTGCTTCACAGCCAGCCAGAAGAGAGAGGGCTCAACTAGGCCTTTCTTGACCATCTGGACTAATATGCAAAGCACGGTTCGTGCACACAAACAGACGCACACTTTATTTTTGTAATAACACAGGCCATGCTACACCCTGTTCCCAGTCACAGCTGATTTGTAAGAACATTTGTCATCATCATCACCTCTGAACACCTCCATTAGAGACGCCCTTGTAAGAGAGCCAGCAGCAGCAATACCTGGTAGAGAAAGTACAGCACATGTGCTGCTTTACACTCAACAAAGCAAGCCCTGCTTTATTAGTGTTAGGCTTATTACTGGTCTGTGACATACACAGATAGCCAGATACAGTAGCATCCACGCTGTAAATAGCTGTGCATTACTGTAAATACACACAGCTTTAACCTGGTCAGCGTACATGACTCCTTTGTCGCTTCCCTTTCTGGGAACATATGTGCTGATGAGGATCAGTGGCAGATATGGGCCAGTATTAGCACAGACACTGATGCGGCTAATCTCCCTAACTTTCTAAGATGTTCTTCTCGCCGCTGCGAACGAGCGCACACACAAAGACACACGAGCTGACCTCAATCCCCCGCCTTCTCTGGGCCTGTGGGTCCAAGGGCGTCAGGTTTTATTTTTTAGGCAGTCTCGATGAAGGTCTGGCCAGCACACCAGTGCAGGTACAGAGTAGCTCAGTGGCCTTTTCCTCTTGTGTGACTGGGAAGACAGAGACAAAAAGAAACACATTTATATGAGGAGACGCTGCAGCGGAAAGGAAAACTGTCCAGGCTGCAAGAATTTCTGGAGGCCTTCATCTCTTCTCAAAGCACACACTCGCCAGAATATTAACACTATGTGGATTTTATCCAAACCCTAAAAAGGAAAAGCTGTCAGAAAATGTGTGATAGTAAAACCTGATCTCTGCAGGGGGAGAGAAAAGGAAAGGCAGGAGCACTCCAGGCAACATTAATTAGGGATAATTAATACTTTCCTGAAAATTGAAGGGGGGGGGGGGTGATAAAGATGCTCACCCTCAGCTTCAGTGTGAGGGGACAGACACAAGAGGAACCCACACAGTATTAGGCAGGTCGTTACTGTTGCCTTGTCATCTTAAGGCGAAAGAGGTCGGATACATTTCCAAAGTAAACTGACTTTGTTCTGTGCTTTTGTGGGAACTTCAAATGTGTTCTGACACTAAAGGCAGACTGTCATTCAGTTCCCCTGACTGCAATATTGAGATGGCAACAAAAAGCCTCTTTTCTCCCTGCAAACTCTTTTCTTGACTAAAAGAAAATCAGCGCTGCCTTCCTCACCAGCTCAGGTTCATCCCTGCTTGTTATGCGCAACCTTGATCAAGCTATGAAAATAATTTATAAGACTCGAAGAGGCGAGAGCACAGTTTTTATTTTCCTCTTCCCTGCCAATCACAGCTTCTGGAGGAATTCACTGTCTGCTGTTTGGCTGATGTCAGGTCGGGTCATCTGCGAGTCTGCTGAGATTCCCGAAGCCCACGGTGTTCACCTGTCTGCCCTCACACTGGAACCGATCCCGAGCAGAGCTGCAGGTAAGGCTGAGCCGTTTGCAAGTTGTTTTTCCAGTCTCCGTGGAAACCGCACTCATTTACATGCATGTGGTAATGAGGAGAATATACAGGTGCTCTTTATTTGGGGTTTTTTTTTTTCCATCAACAAACACTGAATGTCCAGATTAAAGTATTAAAATAAAACATGCTGCCAGCACTATAAGGAGACGGTACCTCTCAGCTGTATTGACCTGAACAGCTGCTCCAGACGAGGCATCACTGGTGACAGGAACTCGATTTCCACTCACCTCAGCCCACCTCTCTCTCACACATGCAAAACAATGGTGCATAAAAACAACAGCAGCCCAGAGGTAATGCAGATAAGTCCCATTAACCTTTGGGCGCGCACACTCGCTGCCTCTCCTCTTGTATCCCTGGCTCCACACTGTCCTTCACAGTGTTTCCATCTCACTCATGAATGTTTGATGGTGCTGCCAGCTGCTCTCTAGTCTGAGGGCGCCACGTGTTCTTGCTCACAAACACAGGCGCTGTATTGTTTGTGCCCTCAACGGCTTGTGAAAAACAACGGCTTCGTGCATGTGTAAAATAAGCACTTCTATGATAACGGTGTCGTCAAGGCGGAGAAGCATGAGAGCGCTATTTTAAATATATATGAAAGTTACTGTTTTGTGTCCAAATGCGGGAAACAACAAGCGTCTCATTCATTTCAGAAATCGTTCAGAAATGAAGTGTGGGCAACTTTCCCTCCCACACAAATCACTCATTATTCTTTTTGCTGTTTTTCAGAGTGCAGCATCCTTGCCGATAATTCCTGAGCGGCTGTTTGCCAACAGAGATCAGCTGAGGAGGTGGCTGGTGGCAGGTGGATGGGTGGGGCTGTTGGCACCACAGAAAAACATTTGCAGTGTGCATCAGGACGCTAGATAACATGAAAAGACCAAAAGATTTTTCTCTCATCCTCCCCACCTTGCACCGAACACTCAGCGAGAGCTTCCACCTTTTCTGACACCCTGAGGATTCTCTGAAACAGCCATATGTCTCCTCTGCGTTGTCACAGCAACAATTTCATGCATTTTTCCCTTATCATGCAAATGAACCGCAGAGTCAGACCTACTGCCCTGCGGGGAAAATGCAAGAGCTGACCAGTTGCCTTATGCACACATACTGTCTGGGCCTCACAAGTAAAGCAGGTGTTCAGTTTGCAACTTGCATATCCTCTTCTCCAGAGGAGTTCATTTGATCAGCATTTACATGTTTCAGCTTTTGGTTACAAGCAGCAGCTGGTTTTTCTTATTGTTCTTTTGATGTAGTCAGACAGTGAACCAGCCTATATAACCATATATAACCTATATGCTTTTCTTTTTAAATACAGATTAAGCTGCTTTAGCCTGCCCCACAGTTCAACCCAAAGCCACTTTGCAACCTGCATGCACCCCAGCATCTCCATCCATGCTGTTCCTGAGTTAAGATCTGGTGTCACTGTTGGCTGCGCTGGTCTGTGCTGCAGTCTTGCTGCTTCTCTTGCTTTCGTTGTCTATGTGTGGAAGGGCAGGCAGGTCCCAGAACAGAGCCATAAAACCATCCCCAAACTAACAGAGGTGTAAATAATCTTCTTTTGACTATAGTTGTCCTGACTGGGAAAGCAGTTTCTCAAAGCTTGCAAATTTACTCCCCGTTTTAATATGTTTATAGTTTTTCTCTAAAACTTGCTCATTAACCTTCATTCAATCCTGGCAGAAAAGCAAACGAATATTCTTGTGAGCTGTGAGTAACGGCTGCAAAAGCTGTGCATTTGTTGGCTTTTTGTATATAGATACAGTGGATACATATACAACTGTATTATCGGCATACATCTGACAACTTGTTTCAAGCAGCTATGAAGCAGCTGGGAAAACAAAACAAAACAGTATCTTATTGTTTATGTTTGGAAATGTGGGATTTTTCTGTCTGCTGTAAAAATATCCACTCCTACAGCTGCTTTCACTATTCAGAAATAATTAAATATAGCACTCTAAATCAAAGAGGAACCAGTCCTATCATTATCCAAATTAAATGCCCTGTTTCCACCATAACTGCCTTTTTTTTTTTTGTCTTCCCACACTAAACTGCTTTGCATGTGAAAAGTCTAAATACTTAATACAAAAAGTTCTTCTTCAAGTTTCATTTTTTGAAGTGCATTGGACACTGACACTGGCTCCTTGACATTTTTCAGGGGAGGAAACTGTTATCCTCATTTAGTAAAGCAAAACAGATGTAGTTGCCAACTTGCAGAGCTGAAAGGAAAAATAATACATTGGTTTGGCCGCCTGCTGCCTCTGAAAGAGGCAATAATTCATTAGTGTTATTTTAAATCGTCCAATGAAACCTCTTTTCTCCTCACCCAGTGTCTCATGTCCAATGTTCATCTCCTCGACAGAGCTCCTCCTCTCAGCCAACACTGTCCAGACAGCAGGAAGACAGAACTGGGTCATGGCAAACCTGAGGCCTGGAGCTCTGGTTACGTTACCTCCAGAGTCAGGACCTCAAGGCCTTGAATTGGATCCAAACGTCAAAGTCTGGCTCGAACCACTATCTGTCGCCATCGGCCCAGTTGGTCAGCAGAGCTGCTTCCTCAAAGCAGTGAGCATAAATTATGAGTTTTGGAACCGACTCTCAGGTCAATAACGCACTGATTGCGTAGCGGCTCAAAGTGCTGATTTGAGCTCAGTGTGTTTATGTGGGTCACGGTTGTACAAAGCTTTTGGTCTGGGCTGCAGGTGCTCTACTGCTGATCAGTTCAAGGAGCCAAAATTTGCTTACTTCTACCCCAGAGCCAGAGCCAGAGGCTCTTTGTTACAAAGTAGCACATAGTTATCACACTGCTTTCTGTTCTAACAACTGCTTCAGCAGATTGCAGAGAATTCTTACAAAATACAAAACCAATATGTTCTTAGCTGCCTATGCTTCTTTGTGGAGATACTTTTCCACACCCAGCAGATCCACAGCAGCATTAGCAGTCGTGTTTTCCGCAGGATAACCAAAATAAGTCTGATATTTACTCTTTTTTTTTTTTTAGCTTATGAGAAAACATCAGCTATTAAATGTCACCATCTCCTAACTGCCTTTACCTGAATCCCATATGGTCCTGGACAAGTAGTGTACACTGGGTTTACCACACAGCCAGCGTGACCACATGTTGGAGCGCTAACTTCTCAGCTAATGTAGCAAGCTGCATTTATAAGCTAGCTACATGGAACAGTTACAAATACTTGCTAATTACTGCTAAGTAAAAGACTAAGAAAACATTATAACTTCACCCTCAAAAACTGGAACAGTCCTTTTATATGAACTGTTTCTCATAGCTGGCTGTATTATATGACAGATAATGCAATTAAAAATACTTCAAAAGGCACCAACACCGCAGACACTTCCAGGAAGTCCAGTGTAGTGATTGGCACTAGCAGAGGAGAAGCTCAGCAGACCTGTCAATCAGCAGCCACACCTATCCAAATGGTACGAAAAAAACCTGACCCCCCCATACCCCCATACCGTCATTATGAAAGGTGAACTATGAGAGAGCAAAAGTGTTTTGTTTTCCCCAACATAATGTGCACTCATGTGTAAGAAGCTTATAGTGAGGAGCCCAAGTGTTGCTTTAAATACGGTGATTGGCCTTAATGTTGCCCACTCAGTTAAGTGATGCATCGCTGCGACTAAGCAGGCAAACATAACTGAACAGTGTGAAATTGTTGTCCATTATTTTCGCTCCACGTGCGTAATCTTGTACGAAGGCTCCACTCTCCACGGTTATTTGCAGTATTTTAAGATAGAGGTTTGCAGTAAAATCAGCGCTCGCTCATATCGATTAACCTCCCGTGGCCATCTTTAAATACAACACAGTTTAAAAACTGTTTTGAATTGGAGCTTCTACATTTTCCTTGTCTTACAGCGAACATTCCCAAAAGTTTAAATACTGTATACTTGACATTTACAAGCCCAGACAGTGGGCAAACAAAAGGTTACCTCGTATAGTGCAATCTTTATGAATAACTTTCTCTGGTGACGCATGCAGACATTTTCTCCCTACAAGCTTTTATGCTGTTTTCTAAATAAAATGCTGGGCCTTTGACCTTGAGCCAAGGTCAAGTGCATTGAAAATGACAACAGGAGAAACTGTTAGTTATCCTGATCTCACAGAGCACACATAAGGGCTCATGTAAGGAGTGGAAACTTTGCTCCCCTATAAAAACCATCCAATAATATCTATCAGGCGTATGAGAAATAAGTGGAAAATGTTTGCTGATATCACCTTTAGACAGCTTAACTCTGCATCATAGAGAATGGAGTGTAACAGGCTGCATTTGAACCCAAACTGTGATCTTTGCCTAAGTTCAACCAAGCAGTTTTGATGCCTAAACCAAACAGGAAGTGAAAACAAACTGAGAAATGGTCTTCAGCCCTTTTGCTCTTGTGGGTTTCCAAAATTATTTAAAAAAAAAGACACAAACCTGTGAGCTGTCTCTGAGTATGTGCACGCTGATCAGCACAAACTCTCTGTGCTGTTCAGTGGAGGGTGCAGCAGTGTGGATTCTAATCTATAGATCCACTAATCATGTGATCAGATTTCCAACAAAATATTCTCTGATCCACTAAAGGAAGCCCAACTAAGGGAACAGGAAGTTGAAGCGGTGGGCAGGAGGATGGAGGGCAAGCAGCCAGACAGGAGAGCCAGGCACACACACACACACACACACACACACACACACACACACACACACACACACACACACAGAGTATGTGACTGGGAGTTGTGTGTCTCCACGCTCTGCAGGGCAGAGGTAAGGACAAACTGTCTTCTTCTCTTCTACCCCAACTTCCAAAACAGCAGAGCTCCCTGCAGGCCCCAACTGTACCTCAATGTGAATCCAGAGACCATGAAACCCACACACCGTCCCCAGAAAGGCCTCGAGGCACTGAATACCAAGCAAAGCAGGAAGTAACCATAACTGCTTCAAAGCCAAGCGTTATGGACCCTGCGCTGCCTCCACTGTGTGTATCTGTGACAGCACACAGTGCCGTAGGACGGGTCAGAGAGCAGTTCACCATGACGACCGCCTCCAGGATTCAAAAGAGAGGAAACATTAGTGACTCTGCGCTGAGTCAGCCTGAGGACGAGCAGTGCTCAGCACATCTATCCCCGTACCTCGACGGCTTCCACACGAGGACATACAGCCCAGCATGTGATGTGACACTGCTGTTTCTGGGAGATTTGTGTAAAAAGGATGAAAGAGGGATGATTGTGTTTGCCCTCTGTGTGAGTGTTACGTAACTTCCACGCAGAAATTCTCCTCCGAGGATTAGACTCAATAGAATGATATTCACGGTTTAATGTGGCTGAAAATTAAATCGACAAGAGAGGGAGAGACTCATTTTTGCTAATCAAAGGGACTTGAGAAGATGTGATATTGTGCGCTCCATGTCGATGTGGCGCATCATTAGATTACATTTGGTTATGCTGCGAGTGACGATTCACAGAGAGAACCACGCTGTGCAGCTGACAGGTCGAGTGCAGCTCTCGTATGTTTGAGTGTGTGAACCAGTGTATGGATGAAAGTTAGAGCAGAGCGAGGGTGGTGTGTGTGTGTGTGTGTGTGTGTGTGTGTGTGTGTGTGTGTGTGTGTGTGTGTGTGTGTGTGTGTGTGTGTGTGTGTGTTAGACCCCAAAGGGTTTGGGAGGGTGGAGTGACTCATCTCACCCTTGGGCTCTGCTTCTCAAAATACATCTCTTCCTCTTTTCCCGTCTTACCTGTTTTCTCCCCCGTGTTCATTTTTATATCTCATCAGCAAACTTCAGTGTGATTTGAACTCGGAAGCAATTTGAAATCATCTTTCCACATTACAGTGTTTGGTGCTGTTTTTGGAAGAAAGTGGGGGCCGGGGATGACGAAGAGCGAGAGAGACAGGCAGACAGACGAGCAGCGGCGAGGGCAGAGAATGGAACAAATGCTAAAAGCTCATTCATCCTGACAGTGTTCATGGCACCAGTCAGAGCATCCAAAAGGCAGAAGGAGGATGGACCAGACCTCTGACACACAGACAGTCTGTCCTCGCTGACCCAGCTTTGCCTCGTCTGAACAGGCGGTCAAACTGGGAGACTTACCCGGTATTTGAGGAGAAGACTGATACTGCAGTCACTGTTTTACAATTTGCATTAGAATATCACACGAGCAGCTTGCACCTTTTCATAACCTTTTCATTTCATTTTTCTACAGGGAAAAAAACACAAATGCTAAACAATGCTGCAACACACATACAGTAATCTGTGGGTTTGCTTGCAATGCCTGAAAAAAATAACTAGCTAGCATTAGCAAAGATGTAATTTTTATTTTGATTGAACAGAAAAATAGTAATAACTGATCTAAAAATCCTAAATATATTATTTTGTTTGTTTTTTCTAAGCCAAGTGGTTTTTACCCATAAAATGCCAGCATTCTGCTAATGCATGCTAATTGGTCTTGTTACAGGCCAATTAGCATGCATTAAAAAGATTCTGCTAATAGTAGCTGTTTAGAATCAATAACTAGACATTAGAAGAGTAGGAAACCCAGCAGAAACTTTCGTGTGTGTGTGTGTGTGTGTGTGTGTGTGTGTGTGTGTGTGTGTGTGTGTGTGTGTGTGTGTAGGAAGCAGCTGGTTGTTATGGCTGAAGGTAATGCTATCAGGAAGGTGTTGCTGCCACAGATAGCAAAATAAAAGATGGATGTCGTTACCGTGTCACCCTCTGGTTTCTGAAGTCCAGTTTATGGATACAGCTTGCTAGATAAGTTTGCTAATGTTAGCTGCCAACTTTGAACTTCACTCTTTCATCCAGTGAGCAGAAACACTGAGGAGTATTCCAGAAACCAATGGGTCATGTTACAATGGCCATCTTTAATATACAGTCTATGGGCTGAACATCCCTGCTGCTGGTTTCTGTGATCAAACCAACTCATTTGATTGATGGCACTTTGTTAAAGATTTGCAGTACCAGTTGTATCAGCAGCCATCTGACTTGTAGAGGAGCTCCTTATCAAACTATGGGCCTTTTTTCTCCGTTAAAATAAATAAATGAGTTTAAAAAAACAACAACTGGTAATTAAATAATGTCAGTCAACTAATAATTTCACTGGTTGGTTTCAAGGGAAAGTAATGAAGCTTGTTTATTTTGGGTCAATAGCCTCTCAGATACCCTCATTACCCCAGCAGGTTATCTAGCCTTGATCACACTTTATATTAATTAGACAGGTGAGGTGTTAAGGAACATCTATAATTATTATTAAAAACTAGAATTATTAGACTTTTGGGGATACTTGCCCCATTTTTTAAATAAAAAAAAAAAAGACAGCTGGTATTAATCCTGATTTAATTGTCCTCCTTTAATAGGATTACTAATATCCTTTTTTTAAATCTAAATTTAATTCTGCCTTTCCTCATCTTTCTTGTCATGTTGTCATAGCAGAGCACTCACCAGTGCCACGGGTTTTCTTTATTGTTTATGTCTGATCCCTTATTATTTTTAAAAGATATGTGTTACATGTGTGGTATTCTTTTTTTTTTTATCTGTGCACATCACATGTTTACATCTGCAATGGCCATATTCATCCATAAGGAAACACTGGACTTTCTAGGTTTTGTTTATCTATCTGATGATCCATAATTAATGCTGGGATTGATAAATCTCAGCTTTACCTGCTAGATGTTGATGTATAAGAGTGGAGGAAGGTGCACACAGGTAAAGTATACCTTATGCAGAAGGTGAAATCTGAACGAGGTAGTAGACTGCAGCTAGGCCCCATCAGATGGTAGTCTGTAGGATGAGTTTGGAAACCAAGAAGAGGAAGTGAGTGAGGGTCGAGTCCAGGATTAAATGGTGGAAGTCAAAGAGGGAAGAATGTTGCACAGAGTTCAGGAAGGAGTTGAGACAGGCTCTGGGTCTTAGAGAAGATTTGGCTGGGAAAGTACCGCTGTAAACTGTCAAGAAGGTGTTTGGTGTGTCCTCTGGACAGAAGAAAGAGGGCAAGAGGACTTGGTGGTGGAAGAATAATTACAGGAAAGTATTCAAAGCAAGAGATTAGCAAAGAAAAAGCGGGGAAAATGTACTACTAATTTCACTCTGAGGTGAGTGTTTGTTGTAATTTGGGACTATATAAACATTGAACTGAAGGAAGTGTGCTGAGAAGATGGAAGGAGTACTTTGAGGAGCTCATGAATGTAGAAAATGAGAGAGGGAGGGAGGAGGGATGGAGGACAGTCAGTGAATCAGGAAGTGCAGAGGATTAGTAAGGAGGAAGTGAGGGCAACTATGAAGAAGGATGAGGAGTGAAAAGGCAGTTGGTCCAAATGATATGGAGGAATGGAGGGCAGAGGACTTTTTAACACAATCTTGGAAAGAGAGGATGCCTGAGTGAGAAGAAGTGGACTGGCACTGATGTGCAGAGCTGTAGCAACTATAGAGGGATAAAGCTGATGAGCCAATTTTCGCCTAATCTCTAAGCTTCCTTTTATTTCAAAGATTTTAGACAAGGTGGTTCTTCAGCTTCAACCTTTTGTAGACATGCATGGGATTCTTGAGGTGTTCCAGTCTGGTTGTAAGGCATTTCACTGCACAGAATCAGCACTCTTAAGAGTTTATATTTGATGTTTTATTAGCTTCCAGTTTAATCCTTCTAGATCTCACAGCTGCCTTTGACACCGCTGACCACAGTATTCTTATTTCTCATCTGGAGTACTGTGTGGGGGTAAAAGGCATAGCTTTGGGGTGGTTTAGGTCATACTTGTCAGAGAAAAGTTTTAGAGTCAGTTTTGAAGGCTCAACCTTTTCCTCTGCACTGCTCCTACGTGGAGTTCCACAGGAGTCTGTTCTGGGGCCAATTCTCTTCTCTTTATATTTATGTCCCCTGAGATCAGTTCTGAAAAGATATGGTATCTCCTTCCACTTCTATGCAGATGATTCCTAAATCTATCTGCCCCTGAAAGGAATGATGGCGGCTCACTAAAAGTGTTATTAGAATGTTTCAGTGACATTAAAGCCTGGATGAGTTTAGCTTTTTTTAAATTTAATGAGAGCGATACTGAGGTCATGATACATAGATCCAGTAGTTCTAGCAGAGCTACAAAATTGGACCTGGGCCCACTGGGTCTTTATGTTAAGCCCGTTGTAAACGACCTTGATGTGAAAACAGAAGAAACAGATCAATTCTGCCTTGAAATTTAAGTTTTTACCAACTGAGGCTTCTTTCTGTGGTCAAGCCCTTCTTATATTTTAATCATTTTGAGAGCGTTATACACGCTTTCAATTCAGCTCATCCTGACTTCTGTAATGCCGTTTACATCGGTGTAAATCAGGCCTCCCTTTCACGCCTTCAGTTGGTCCAAAATGCAGCTGCTCGCCTTCTTTCCAGAACTCTCAAAACAGAACCCATCTATCTCCCCTGTTCTGGCCTCCCTTCACTGGCTTCCTGTGCATTTTAGGATTGATTTTAAGATTTTGTTGCATGTTTTTAAATCCCTTAATGGGTTGGCCCCATCATATCTCGCTGAACTCTTAACACCTTAAGTTCCCTCCAGGTCACTGAGATCTGCTGACCAGCTACTCCTCAAACAGTCCCAGCAGATGACCCCCCCTCCCTGAGCCTGGTTCTGCTGGAGGTTTCTTCCTGTTAAAGGGAGTTTTTCTTTCCCACTGTTGCCAAGTGCTTGCTTTCTTGCTCATACCAGGTTGTGTGATTGTTGGGTTTTCTCTGTATTATTCTAGGGTCTTTACCATCCAATATAAAGCACTTTGAGGCGACGGTTGTTGTGATTTGGTGCTAGATAACTAAAATTAATATTAAATTGAAAATAGGATTATTTGTTCATTTACCAGGAAGACTCTTCCATTGGACAATTCAAGTATTTATTTTGTTTTGGAAAGAACTGCAGGGCATAAAGACTACAGTCCATTTATTAGCATTCGTTACTCAAGAACTTTATGCTCAGCAGGTCTAAGGACCTCAGAAAACATGCCATTTTCCCACTATGTAACTTTTGCTACAGTTTGGCTGCCGCGCACACTCATGCTTGCGGTCCTCCTGTATGCTTGTGAATCATGGTCCCTTAATGCAGCTCTCCCAAAAAGAATAGCTGCCTTTGAGATGAACCACTTCCAGTGGGTTCTCGGCATGCGTTGGGCCAGCCACAGCTCAAACCAGGAGGTCAGAAAATTGGTTACCAAGGTTCTTGCCCCCATGAAAGTTTCATGGATATGGTCAAAAAGAAGAAACTGCTATAGTTCGGACACATTATGAGAGCCGAGAGCACTCTTACCAACACAGTTCTTCAACGTTCGGCTGAGGGAAGCAGAGCGAGGGGACGCCCAAGAAGGAAATGGGTAGATGACTTCAAAGAATGGACGGGACTCAACTTTGGGTCTCTTGTGCACGCTACAGAAAAGCATGTGGGCTGGAGGTCCATAGTGCAGAATGTCGTGTTGTGTCAACAGCCATCTGGCTATGACACATGATGATGATGATGATGATGATGATGATGATGATCTTCTGCTGACTAGTGTCACAGTGGGCTCTGTGGCCACAAGTGGTAATTACAGGCTACTGATACATTCAACTGTGCTCGGTCTGAAGTGGTTACCACATTTAGCTTAGACGTGACAGATCCACAGTTTGAGACAGAAAGGCGACACAAACCCAGCCTCAGGTGTCACAAACCAGGGTACTACTCATCGCTGTGCCAAGCCTGCATAAATAGGAGGGTTGTGTTCAGAACATCTATTGTAAAACTCTGCACCAAATCAACATGCAAATCAGCTTCAAGCTCTAAAGGGTAAATGCAGCACAGTCTACAAAATTGTTCCAACACAAAGCAGCCAGGCCTAACCAATGGGAGCAGGAGGGTAGAGGATGGGTTAACTATCAGCAGGTTGGTTAGCAAGCCTGTGCTTGGTAGGATGAAAACTTGTGCTTGGTGCCGTTCTTTTTATTACAGGTCAGTGTATCTTCAAAAGGCTTTTCAAGCATTTAAGGGAAAATAGTTTCATAATGCTTTAAGATACTCTGCAGAAAGCCCTCTGCAAATATGCAGAGATAGTGAACTTTATTTATGCTGAATGTGTTAAACTCATTCTTGTAAATTTAAATGATGTGAGTGTTGGACTCATCACTGCTGCCTGCGGTGTGGCCTGACAGGGCATACACGACAACAACCAAACAACAAAGTTCAAAGCCTGAGCAGAGGAAATGCTGCGAGTCACCATGACAGGAGGAGTTTGGAAAAATGAAGCACAAAGCGCATGAGAGGTTCTCTCTTTTGTCTTTGCCTCAGGCTCGTGGATGGTAAAAGAGAAACGAGCGCGCACGAGTGCCTGTGGATTTGTATGAACTGAACGTGCGCGCAGACCTGACAAAGTATATTCTTAAATCTGTTTATTTAGTTTAAAATCAATGGAACCACAACAAAGAAAGGCTGGGGTTTAATTATTCGAGATGGCGTCATACACACTGTCATCTCAGTTTTAAGCAGTCTAATGTCACCCACACACAGAGCCTCACTGATGAAAGTCATGATTATCATGGGGAGGGAGACCTGTCATCGTGCAAGGAAAAACACGAAGAAAGACGTGGAATAAAAAGAGGAAGAGCAGAGTGTGAAAAGCGTGATGGGGAACATCGAGGGGACAGAAATAGATGGTGGGGGGACTCCAGCTGTGTGTTTATCCTCCACCCGGGAAGGCTGTGTCAAGCCAGCTGAGATGACATAACAGATGAGGGCCGTGACACGCAACGCAGGCGACCGACTGCGTTAAAAACACACACTCACAAGGTGTGTGTGCTTGTGAGTTACCCACGAGTCATGCTGAATAGATGCACAACAGCAAATCTGTCTCGAGGAGAGGGAGAATTTTTGTAAAGCGGCAATTTCTGCTTTGTGCATTTGCCTTCTTGTGGTGAAACGGTGGCATTCAGCAAAGTCAGTGCCCTCCTCATTACACCTCTCTTGACCTTCTTTGAAAGATTGCCTGCAAGACTGCATGCACACACAAAGACACAGTTTAAACCTCATTTTATCGCATGTTCCTGGCAGGATTTCACCTCAGAGCAATTCTGTGTTCCCGTAAACAGACATTTGCAGCAGTATCAGTAGGTCAGTTGACCCGGAGCGTCCAGGGCAGCAGTTACCACGAGAGGATCCAGAGGTCACAGTAGTGATGGGACCTGGATAACCCACCATCTGGCTATCTTACATAACTGTGGAGTAGCCTCTAAAATGGTACAGTTAGGTGGTACAAAATGTCAGGAGAGAATTTTTTTCTACCGTTTGCAGGCTGATATTAATGCTGGTGACCTTTTCAGGACATGCATGATTGAAGGGAATATTAAAATGATGAATTTTACCATGTAGGCAGCTTGGTCCCAAAAGTCTTAAAGGTTGTATTCTGGAGAGTCCAATGAAACTTACATGGGTAAAAGAAAAGAAAAGAAAAGAAAAGAAAAAGTCCTAAGAGAAAGCTAAGCTAACAGATTTGTTAATGTCAGTACACTCATGGGTTACTGCTTAATTATTTAATGTAAGCAAACTTTAGGTATTGCTGTGAAATTGACATTTTTGATCCAGTTCACTGAACAATGTAAGGTTTCCATGAAGCGGTGACCTCTAGAGCTAAAAACATGTAGTCAGCACAAAGATGCCAAACACTGCAGAGCTCAACAGGCCACAAACCCACTGGGGTTGGCTCAAAGTGAATCAGTACCATAAGATGCATACATGCTAGTACAGAACGTGGTTTGGGCCAGTTTAGCTAAATTCCACATTCAATAAAACTGCACAGGTAGCAAACTCTGTAGCTTACCCATTTATATTGTATCAAGACTTAAAGGAATCCATTGTTCAGTTTTTGCTAGCCAAAGTTAGCATCCCATTCACTATCACAATAAATGCTTACTGTTAACCAAGCAAGGTAGCCAACACTAGCATTAGCTGAGCCTCCTCTGCTGAACCCATGCACAGTATAAAAGATGGTAATAGCGTATTGGTCTGAAAAGTGAATTCAACATGGAAGTGCGTTAAACCTGCATTCTTTTTAATGGCCACCAGGGGGCAGTATGTGTGGCTGCAAAAAGAAGACTACAGAAAAAGAGCTTTCTGACTTGACCTCTGTAAACACTTCCCTGCTGAGTTAATAGGCTCAGCCACTCATTTCAGGTTATATTAAATAAAAAAAAATTAAATCAATTAAAAAGTAAATTTTGGTGTTTTAGAAATGAGGATTATCTGAGATATGCTCAATGGCTAACGAGCTGTAAGTCGTTAGCACGTGGGCATGCGGTTTCACACTTAGGCTACGTTCACACTGCAGCCTGAAGTGACCCAATTCCGATTTTTTGTGAAATCCGATTTTTTTTGCGTGGTCGTTCACATTTCCAAATATATGCGACTTGGATGTGATCTGTGTGTGAACAGCAGACGAACCTGAAAGTGTTCCGCATGCGCAGTAGAGGAC
>JASGAU010341907.1:173-13414 GCA_030220045.1 Australoheros facetus
CCCAAACTCCCCCAGGACATCTGGCCATGGTGGAGGCCTTGCCACCATATCGAGTAAGTGTTTCAACTGTAGACGTATGCCTGTGGATAACTACATTACCTTTGAGGTGCAGCTCATGAAGTTTCTCTGTCACTAACCTTATTCTGTGTGCAGTGGTGTACAGACCACCTTCATTTAGGGTCATACACTAAATATGGGCATGGATATTATGGTAATTTGGAGCTTTGATTAATTGTACAGCATACATCTTTAATTTCTTTTAAAAAAATGAATTGGGTGCACAAGTTTAAATTTATTTTGGATTTTCTCTAATCCATACAGGGTAAAACTTATCCATACAGACTCAAATATATACACAGATACACTCCCACTAATGTTTGATCAAATGTCCCTTAGCACGTTGCACCTCAACCAGATGCTTTTGATAGCCATCAACAAGTTTCTGTCATAATTCTGGAGGAATATTTATTGACAGATTTTGTGGAATTCATTTAAATTAGACCCAGCTTTTAAGAATATTCCACAAATTTTGAGGTCAGAGCTATGGAAAGGCCATTCCAGCAGCTTAATGTTAGCCTGCTTTATCTATTCCAAAACCAGTTTTGTTGTGTGTTTGGGATCATTGTTCTGTTGGAACACCCAACTGTGTCCAAGTTTCAACTGTCTAGCTGTTGATTTGAGGTAAAGTTGAAGAACTTGGAGGCAGTCCTTCTTCATTATTTCATCCACATTATTGTGCAATGTACCAGTACCACTGGCAGCAAAACAGCCCCAGAGCATGTTTGACAGTTGGTCCAGTGTTCTTAGGTCTGAAAGCTTCACCCTTACTCCTCCAAACATGCCTTTTGTCATTGTGGCGTAATAGTGTAATCTTTGTCTTGTTTGGCCATAACAATTTCAGTCAACTTGAAGGTGTTGATTTTGGAGCTGGGGCTTCTTTCTTGGTTGGCACCCTCTCAGTTCATGTTGATGTAGACCTCACTTCACTTTGCACAGTGACACTGGTGTTCCAGCAGTTTCCACTTCATGTCAGGCTCGAGCCTTGGTGGTTCCTGGGTTGTTCCTGAACATCCTAACCAATTTCCTCTCATCTGAAGGTGATAGTTTGGGTCTTCTTCAAGACCTTGGCAAAGTGGCAACACATAACTTAACTTACACAAATTGGGAAGGTCTCTTGGACATGTTTCCACAGGTTCAAAGATCATCAATTCAAAAAACTCTACCTAAGTACATGTTAAATATTGGAACTGTTTCTTAGCACCACTTATGAAAAGATTTAGGTGAGTGTATGTGTATGTTTGAGCCTGGACGCCAACTTATAAGGAAGGAAGTTGCTGCTACTCCTAACATTAGTCATACTCTGCTAACTAATCTGACTTTGTCTGCAAGAAAAGAGCCAAACACTTCAGCGACATTTAAAATACAATTTGTATGGTGCACTCAACCCTGCTGCATTATCAGCTGGCATATAAACAAAAGATAATGCCACCATAAAAGATTATTACAGCTGCCGAAGAGGTTCATGACCTTAAATGATCTTTTGGAGAACTGGGTTGCTGAGCTGGAGCAATACACAAAATTGACGACATCTTCAACATCATAGTCACTGGACTAAAGACGAAACCCTGTTCATATGCTCAGGCAGTGGGTTGTATTGCACGAACTGCTGTGAGGCCAGGTTGGGCAGTGATGATGATGAATGGAGAGGACTCAATTAAGCAGGATGCTGAATCTGTGGAGCAACAGGTAACATCCATTCTAAATGCTGAGGGGATTGTGGTGGACTGAAACAACAATGAGGCTTGTCACCCACTTCCACAGAGAAACAATGCTGACTAACCGGCCATAATAATGCAATTTACTTACAGAAAAAAAAAAAAAACTGAACTGCTGAAACCAGGCAAACTTTTGAAAGGAGCAGATGTTTATCTAAATGAACATTTGACCAAGAAAAATGGAGACATGACCAGAGAAGCATGTGTCCTTAGAAAAAAGAAAAATATACAATCTGCATGGACATCAAACTGCAAAATCTTCATTAAGCTAAATGGGACACAGAAGAGGCCAAGGGACTTGTCATTAGGAACATGGAGGAACTGGAAAAATATTAAGACAATCACAAAGAGGTAACAAAAGTTTCATATACTATGAATACACTTCCCAACTATAACATTTACTAATAGTATTCATACTTCTCAAACTGAACTAGAATCTGAACTGAACAGAAAACATAAGCTATGGAACATGATATAGATCGGGAAAATAACTCATTTCAATATCAACTTTATCTGCAATTGTTACAGATAAAGTTAAACCTTCATCAAACCAAAACATACCCGTTATCCCGTCTAACAACAGAAGCCTATATGCTAACTCCTATAATCACAGAATACATAAAACAGTTTAGTAATCCATTTAACAATATAGCAATATCAGAAACCTGGATCAACCCAGAGAAAAGCGTGGACTTTGTAATTGATGGTTATTAATTAAACTACATGAGCAGAAAGAACAAAAGTGGAGGAGATGAGGTACTATGTGGATAAAAGATTAACATGCAAGGTTGTGGTGGTGTATAACAGCAGCTACGGATTTTCTGGAAAGCATTTCTATTGAGAGCAGTATGAAAAAGATGAAACATATTGTATCAAGTATGAGTTGTCTTTTTAGGGCTTCTGAATCCAGTGTCAATGTATTCAAAGCGTGGATCAAAAACGTGTTTTCAAAATTTTTTAAATAAGACTATGCTCATTTGTGGGGACTATAACATTGTCCTGTTAAAAAAACAAGAAAAACAAAACAGAATGACAGAAGAGATTAGCAACAGTATGTACAGTATGGGCTTGTATTCAAAACTCACCAGATCCAGTTGAATTACTTCATATTGTGTTTTTGCATATTTGTCACACTTGAATTTTTCAGATCATCAAACAAAAGATAACCCGAGTAAATCTAAAATGCAGATTTTAAAAGATGATTGCAGGACGGGGGGAAAAAAAAATCAAACCTACCTGGCCCTATGTGAAAAAGTAATTGCCCCCTAACCTAATAACTGGCTGTGCCACCCTTGGCAGGAAGCATTTGCAATAACTGGCAATAAGTCTTTCAAATCGCTGTGGAGGAATTTTGGCCCACTCTTCTTTGCAGAACTGTTCTAGTTCAACCACACTGGAGGGTTTTTGAGCATGAACGGCTTAATCTGATTTCAGTCAAGACTCGGCCACTCCAAAAGCTTCATTTTGGTTTTCTTGAGCCATTCAGAGGTGGACTTCGTGCCGTGTTTCAGATCATTGTCTGGTACAGAGCAGAATTCATGGTTCTGTCATTTGAGATCCAAACCATCACAATACCACCACCATGTTTGACTCTTGGTATGATGTTCTTTTTACGAAATGTTGTGTTAGTTTTATGCCAGATGCAATGGGACTCACACCTTCCAAAAAGTTCAGCTTTTGTTTCATCAGTCCACAGAATTTTCCCCCAAAAGTCTTGGGGATCATCAAGACAGTCTTTGTGTTCTTGGTCAGCAGTAGTTGGGACTCTACCATAGCTGCCAGTCTGTTGAATCATGAACTCTGACCTTAACTAAGGCAAGTGAGTCCTGCAGTTCTTTAGCTGTTTTTCTGGGTTTTTTTGTTTGATGATCTGAAACGTTTAAGTGCAGCAAATATGCAAAAAACTAAGAATTCAGGAAGGGAGCAAATATTTTTTCATGGCACGGTATTTAGAGACATTATGGAAAATGATACAGTGAAAGGGCTAATATATAATGACATAAGTGATCACCTACCTGTTTTTATAGTCTTTTACTGTCATGGTTTGTTCATCATGTTAATATATTTTTTCTATTGTTTACTACTGTAATTATAGGAAACCAATCATATAAAATTTAAAAGCATGGGAACAGAAGAAAATATAAATGCATTAAAAATGAATAACTAAAAACAAAGCTGGGATGTGGTTTGTGAGGAGGATATGAATAAAGCATATAATACATTTTCAAAGACATTCAAAACATATATGATAATGATGTCCTGTAAGGTAATGCAGTAGTGGTCAAAAAGTGAATGGATCACTACTGGGGTGGCTGTAGCTCAGTAGGTAGAGCACTCCAAAAGCTGATCGGAAGGTCAGTGGTTTGATTCCTGGCTACTCTAGGCTACGTGCCAATGTATCCTTGGGCAAGATACTTAACCCCAAGTTGCTCTCTGACGGATGAATGTGTGTGAATGTTAGATACTTAAAAGCACTTAGCTTAGTTAATATTGTATGAATGGGTGTGCATGGGTGTAAATGTAAAACATGTTGTTTGAGTGCTCAGACTGAGTAGAAAAGCGCTATATAAGAACTAGACCATTTACCATCACTAAAGGTATAAAAAAAATGCTTATTACAGACAAACTATTAAAAAAAGGCAATAGAGAAATAAAGGAAACATATTTATAAAGAGGAATATCATAATAAAACATTAGAGAATAATAAACAGAATATTAAATATTATTGAAACACTTGGGGTTTAAGGATGCTTTGCTGTGCAGACTGGAGCAGCCAGGGATCAAACTACCAACCTTCCAATTAGTAGACTCCATCGTTACTGGGAGACTTCAATGCTCACGTGGGCAATGGCAGTGAGACCTGGAGGACGTGACAAACTACAGTTTGTCCATATTGAACACCATGTTCAAACATAAGGATGTCCACACGTGCACGTGGCACCAGGACACCCCAGATCACAGTTTTTGTTTTTTGTTTTTTTTGTCATGGCCTGTAGAAAAAATGCAAAACAGCTGGTCAGCTGATTCAATTTTAAACATAAGTGATTCAAAAATAGTATAGAGTTCAGCAGAGAGGACTGAATATTTAAAACCTTTTATGAATGACTGCATCTCCTCCGTCTCATTTGGTAGCTGCAGTACAGTCTGTGGGTTTTCACTAAAAATAAAAAGCCAAGCTCTTGAGATTTAAAAAAGTCATTTAAAATGAAGGCATTACATTTGCCAAAGTCATTTTCATATTGCAAAAAGAAAAACAGTACTTGCACACTTAGTCTTTCAGAGTCCTGTGATTATTTTTCACATGACTGTTGGGATGAGGACAACAGGTGTTCTTGGATATGATACTTAAATCCTAAGTTTCTCCAGATGCATCTATCAGTGTGTGTGTGTTAAGATGCATGAACAAAAGCGTTCTCTCTGTAGAATATGTGTAGAAAAAGTTGCCGCAAGCAGTATAAAGTGCTTTGAATGGTCAATAAGACTGGAAAACGACTACATAACTTCAGGTCTATTTACCATTGGAACTTGGAAAATTTATTTAGTTTGATCTGGAATTTCATATTTTGATTTGTTTTAACGGCAGCACAGTGGCGTGGTGGTAAGCACTGCTGCCTCATAGCAAGAAGGTCCTAGGTTTGATTCCACCTTGGTCGGGTTCTTTGTATGTTCTCCCTGTGTTTGCGTGGGTGCAAAGACATGCACTTACTGGGGTTAGGTTAATTGGAGATTCTAAATTGCCCATAGGTGTGAGTGTGAATGGCTGTCTGTCTGTCTGTGTTGGCCCTGTGACAGGCTGGTGACCTGTACACGGTGCACCCTGCCTCTCGCCCTATGTCAGCCGGGATAGGCTCCAGCCACCCCCCCCTCTGAACTCTGAACAAGAGGATGGATGGATTTCTGTTGATCACTCATTCATTTGTTTATTGTTTTGTTGCATTGATAACCCAGAGGGCCTCCTGTAGTGACAATATGTTGGTGGTCCTGTGATCAGCACACTACAGGCAACAGCAGCCATCAAAGTTTTGAAGAAGCAGTAAGAGGCTGAATCTGTTTGTTCTCTCATGATGAAAAGACGTCGTAAACCAACAGTTTTGTTTTTTTGTTGTATTTTTGTGTGTGTGTGTGTGTGTGCCAGTGTTTCTTTCTCCCATTTTTAATGATATCAAGGCAAAAGAGAGAGAGAGAAGAAGAAACAACCCCAGGCTGCACAAAGCGCTCTGCTTTCTGACCACAAAGCAATTTGAGGTCAGAGCCTGCAGCTAACTTCCCAACACTGGACACACACTTTATGGCAGTGTGTGAGGGGGCAGTGGGGGTTGGTGACACAGAGGCAATGTGTAACATTACAGTGTGTGGGCTATGCTGAGAGACAGACGGCGATTGTGGAGCTCATGACAGATGCCCTTTTCACTGCGAGATCGCTGGCAATTCACCAGAGGTCAAAATGTCAGCAAGAGGTCAGAGGTCATCCCGCCTGTAGTATACATGTAAAAGCAAGTGATGCAACAGATAGGTCAGGGGTCACAGGATTCAGCTTGTGGATTGCAAAAATATTACTGAGGAAATGTGAATCACACACAAAAACACTTAACCCTATGTCTCACAAACAGCATAATCTGAGTCTGACAATTCAGCTCAGTCTAAGGAACCCTAGTCATCCTGAGCTTGTTCCATATGTATGTTTAGAGTTTTGTTTGTGGACTATTTCATCTGAATTTATGAAAAAATTTCAAACTCCACACTGGACTTCATTAGGTCGGCAGCAGTGCATCTGCCAACTTTGTAAAAATGGAAGATCTGCTGTTCTGAGCTGAATTGCTGATCTTGCAGGTTCAACTCTGGCTGGTGGCAGCAGTGGTGTTTAAAATCAGATCATATTGTGAAAAATATCCAGGAGAGCAAGGTAGAAGCAGAACTTTCCCTCAACAGCACAGGAAAGTCACTGCATCTCCAGCGCAGTCACGCTGCTTGCAAAGAGAAACACGTATTTAAAATCTTTGCTCATATTATGTTGGTCAGATAAGTGACAAGCTGCTCCTATGAGTCGTGCCCTTATCGTGTATGTTGCCTGCAAGCCTAAATTGTGCTGCTCTTGGCAAATTGACTTGGCCATTATTAATTGGCCAATATTAATTTTTGGCCATTATTAAACTGTGGCTTCAATCATTTTTCCTGCTTAGTAAATCAAATTATTTTTATTAGTTATCCCAGAAACGTGTCCCAGATTCCACTGGTTCTTCTATGGCCGCTACACTGCTAAAACTGACCTACAACAGTCACTCCTATGCCTACCAATACCAAATCCTGGCGTGCTGGATTGCACACCTTCATAATAGTAAAGCAGGTAGTTCTATAATATAATAAATTTAGCAAGTTTATGCCTGTTAAAATGTATTGGAAAAAAGTCAGAAAAATATTTGGACAGTCAAGTTATCCCTAATAAATGCAGGATTCATCAGAAACAACATCGCATTCAATTTCAGTTCAATTCAGTAAATGGTAAATGGACTAGTTCTTATATAGCGCTTTTCTACTCAGTCAGAGCACTCAAAGCGCTTATTATCATTTATATAGCGCCAAATCACAACAACAGTCACCTCAAGGTGCTTTAGGTAATCCCCAATCAGACAATGCAATATGAGCGAGCACTTGGTGACAGTGGGAAGGAAAAACTCCCTTTTAACTGGAAGAAACCTTCAGCAGAGCCAGACACAGGGAGCGGCAGTCATGTGCCATGACTGGTTTATAAATACAGAGAGTGAAAAGAGGTGAATGAAGAAGAAACACTCAGCAGCCTAGGCCTATTGCAGCATAACTAAGGGATGGTTCAGGGTCGCCTGATCCAACTATAAGCTTGATCAAAAAGGAAAGTTTTAAGCCTAATCTTAAAAATAGAGAGGGTGTCTGTCTCCCGCATCCAAGCTGGGAGCTGGTTCCAAAGAAGAGGGGCCTGAAAGCTGAAGGCTCTGCCTCCCATTGTTAAGTATCCTAGGAACCACAAGTAAGCCAGCAGTATGAGATGGCACTATGAGGTCTTTAAGATAAGGTTGGGGTTGATTTTTCAAGGCCTTGTATGTAAGAAGAAGGATTTTAAATTCAATTCTGTATTTACCAGGAAGCCAATGAACATGGGCCACTATGGGAGAAATCTGCTCTCTCTTTCTAGTTCCTGTCAGTACTCTAGCTGCAGCATTTTGGATCAGCTGAAAGCTTTTCAGGGAGCTTTAAGGGCAGCCTGATATTAACGAATTACAATAATCCAGCCTAGAAGTAATAAATATATGAATTCACTTTTCAGCATCATGCTGAGACAGGATGTTTCTGATTTTAAAAATAGTGCACAAATGCAAAAAAGCAGTCCTATATATTTGGTTAATATATACATGGAAGAACAAAAAATGACTCCAAGATTCCTCACAGTGTTACTAGAGGCTGAGTTACTGCCATCCAGAGTAAGTTGGACACCATGTTTCTAAGATTTTTAGAGCTGAGTAAAATAACTTGAATTTTATCTGAATTTAGAAGCAGGAAATTTGAGGTCATTCAGGTCTTTTATCATATGCATAACAATGAAAATGTATATTATGGCTTCTAGTCATACTGCCTAGGGAAAACAACGTTTTTGAAGTAAAAAATGTGAAGTAACAGTTTAAGAAATTGAAATTACTTTTAACAAAGTTTCACAGATGAGTGGGAACCCTGCAACCTGAGCTGCTTTATCTGTCAGCATTTGTTAATAGATCTGTTGAAGAGAATCCCTGCCTCTTGTGTGTTTTCTAAACCACATCTGTAGCCAGTGACGTGCGGTGAGGTTTGTGACGGGTGAGGCACTGACTCGTCGGCAGCACTGCCCCCTATTGTGAACATTCGAGTCAGGGTTCATGTTCCCAAACATATAAGCTCATCTGTGAAACACAGTGGAGGTAATGTCATGGCTTGAGCTTGCATGGCTTCTTCTGGGATGGGCTCATTATTCTCCACTGATAATGTCACAAATGATGGCAGCAGCACAAGGGACTCAGAAGTTTACAGAAACACTTTGCATCTTTTTTTAATTTGCCAAAACTACAAAGGAGTTCATCAGGTGCAAGAAGTGGAAGGTTTTAGACTGGCCGAGTCAATCTCCAGATTTAAACCCTATAGAGCATTTTACCTCCAAAAGAGGACACTGAAGGGAGTAACCCCCCCCAAAACAAACAACTGAAAGAGGCTGCAGTAAAAGCCTGGAAAAGCATCACAGAAGAAGAATATAAACATTTAGAGGGGATTGTAGTACTCAGACATACTGCCGACACCTAAGTGTTTTCTTTTTATTAAACAACAACCTGCATCCACAAGAGTTCTTAGGAGGTGGACAGATGAGGCTGTGGAGGCTGGAATGTACTTTCTGAACCACACTGAGAGAGCATTAACAGTTTGTTTGGCTGCATCACAGAAGATATCAAATTTTGTGAACACACCTGCACATGTAACCGGAAATCCCTTTGAACCCTATGTGGTAGCCTACAATGTAACCTGACGTGTGCCTCGCAAAAAATGTAACTACACATCGGGTCGATGCAGCCTGCGAGGATTGTGATTACTGGGTAGGGTTCAGAGGAGACTTCTGGTTACATACTTAGGCCCCCAAAGACCCAACACAGAAGTCTAAATGAGGCCCAAGGTGAAGCTTAGGAAATTAATGAGCTCCAGCAGGAGGAAACTGGCAGCCGAACTCAAGCTGAACAAAACAAAGGACACGTGGAGTGGAATCAAGAAGCTCACTGGGTTTAAAGTGACAGACAGGGGCAACCTGGAGAGTGCAAGTGATCCAAAAATCTTTTTCAACAGGTTTAAGTGGCAGTCCTCTGCTTCCTCCTACACCATACACTCTGGCCTCCACATACCCTCACTGCTTTCAGTGACTGCCCTTCACTTCATCCCCCAGAGTGAACTCTGTGGACCAGGCCACTCCCTGCTAGGCTGTGACTTCTAGCCAGATTAGGAGACCCCTGGAAAAAGCACACCAGAGCAAGGTTACTGGCCCCGATGGCATCAGCTCCAAGATTCTGAGCACCTGTGCTGTCTAAAAAGAAGAAGATACTGGCATTATGGAAAACACCTGTCTAGTTCCTTTATGAAAGAAGTCAACACTATCAGAGCTTAGAATAGAACTTTATTGTCATTATACATACAACGAAATTAATCATTATACATACAACAAAATTCCGTTCAGAGCAGCCATCCAAGAGGAGGACAGACAAGACTAACATAGGGGAGATTATTGACAACTGACCAGTTTCTCTCACATCACATGTGATGAAGATACTTGCGAGACTAGTCTTGGCCCATCTAAGGCTATAGGTGAAAATATCTCTGGAACCTCTGCAGTTTGCATACACACCAAATCTGACAGTGAATGATGCAATGATCTAGATTCTAGATGCTGCAGAGGCCTTACACCCATCTAGACTGTAACAGCTGAATAGTGAGGATGTTTGATTTCTCAGCTACTCCTTTTGCAAGAGAAGCTACAATAAATGTCAGTATACAAGTCCACCATCTCATGGATTACTGACTACCTGACAGACAAGCTGCACTACACGAGACTGGGCAGGGCTCTGTCTGATTTGGTGATGTGCAGTACAGGAGTGCCACAGGGGACTATGCAGTCTCCATTCCTGTTCACCTTGTACACCTCAGACTTTCAGCACAATTCTGGGTCATGCCACCTATAGAAATACTCTGCAGTGGTTGATGTATGTGATGATAGTGGTGGGCAGAAGGAGGAGTACAGAGCACTAGTGGATCAAAAAAGCATCTGCTTCTGAATCTGAGTAAGACCAGAGTGATAATGATTGACTTTAAAAGGAAGAGGACCCCTAAACAACCTATCCTGGGATAGGTTGTGTAGCTGTACCAAAGTAGATGATCACAGAATTCGTACCTTGGTTAACATATGCCACTTCACAACATCTAGCCAAGTTAAGAAGACTTGGCTAGATGTTGTGGGCCACTCTGGGCCAAAGCCTTTGATCTTCATGAATGTAAATAGACAGTTTTACAAAATTAAAAACTACTGGCTACAATCAAGAACAGAAAGGTCGGATTAAATTATATTTTGTCATCTAAAAGACCCTGCCCAGTTGGGTGGGAAAAAAAATCAGTAGACAGATAAAAGCAAGATTATCTTGTACCAGAATGAGGAAAAAAAAAGTACAGAGACAGAAAGGAAAGTCTCAGGATCTAAAACATCGCTCAAATATGGTGGAAGCCACGTATGGGTTTGCATTGAAACTGGGTCACTAATGTTTATTGATGATGTGACTGCTGAAAGAAGTAACCAACTGGATTCTGAAGTGTACAGTGCAATACTCACTATCCCTAACTGTGAATGAGAAGTAAGCAGAATTTTTCTGCTAATAATGAGGATGAAAATTGTGAGAGGTGTTTTTAAAAAATCTAGAAAAAGACTGTTTTTAGTTTCATAATCTTTCTTTCTATGAAATAAGGTAGATCCAGATATTAGTCCTTCTTGATATGATAAAAATACAGATTTTGTGATTAGTTTACTTTAATGACTGTAAATCACTGGGCAATAATGATATGATATTTGATTGAGTGTGATTAATAATATTCGCTGTACTTGATGTGTGTTGGACAGAGGCCAGCTTCTCGGGCAGCCAAGTGTTATGTTTGGCTTGTCCCCAACAATCCTGCAAGCAAACAGTGTGTGTGTGTGTGTGTGTGTGTGTGTGTGTGTGTGTGTGTGTGTGTGTGTGTGTGCATAAAGGAGAGAGAAAGTATGGTTTTAATCCACTCCGTCGGGTAAGTCTAACATGTGTTATTACACTCTATCCACTTCCTGCACTTGCTTTTTGTACATCAGGATCACAGATTATGTTACAGTGAAATATGGGGCTGATCTTTTAAGAGACAGCTATGACTGGCTTGTGTGTGAAAGATCACTTATGTGCTGACAAAGTCATCATGTTAACTTAAAGCCAGGGCTGGATCTTTTCTGCCATGTTTGACTAATAACCTGCTCAGATGCTGGTATCTCTGAGACGCATAATCCCTCACAAAATAGGCATTATAAACAATCTGACCAAGCTAATATTAAATACAGATATTGGTTCACAGCATGGTATCTGCTGGCAGAGAAAAACAGTGCACATTTATTCTCTATGAAAGCAGTACAGTTTCAAGGCAGTTTTTAATGCTAATCGTTTTTTGTAAATTCTGTGAAGCACCTTATAACTTTATTTCTAAAGCATTTTCTTCTTATTATTATTATTCATTACATCCTACAAACATCACTACTCCTAGACAGGTATCCTCTCTACTTTTGAGATTAGGCTTCAAATCATCCTTTTGATCAAATTTACAGTTAGGGCTGGATCAGGTGACACTGCGAGACTTCCCATAACACACTGCATTTCTTCGCTCCCCATGTGTTTTATATGCCAATACTACATGCCGTTCATTTTTTTGCTTATATTTTGTGCATAATTCCCCATGGTTAGTATAGGTGGCTGTCCCTCCCTGAGCTGCGGGTCTCTTCCTGTTCAAAGCGAATTCTTAATTCCTACTGTTGCAAAGTGCTTTCTCATTGGAGATCATCTGATTGTTGGGGTTCTCTCTAATGCTGTAGGGTGCCTTGATATTTAAAGCACTTTGGAGTGAATATCGTTGTGAATAGCTATTATAAATAGAATGGAAGTGAACTGAATTCAGTAGACTGGTGACCTGTCCATGGTGTATCCTGCTGCTGGCACTCTGGACCAAAGCCAATATAAATGGTTATATTTATACAATTCATTGCAGATTCTTGATTTTACTCAATTCTTATTATGCATTATGGGTGCAGCCTGAAAATATTCCTTATAGGCCTGTTACATTTTACTTTGAAACTCACATATTTTATAAAAACAGCTCTTCTGAAGGCGAGAGACTTTCCCCCAGTACAATCCAAAAATAACCCCAGTGGTAATTACAAAATCATTTAAACCCATGCTGGTATGCATTTAATCATATGCAAGAAAAAAAAAACCTGATAGAAATCTTCTTATTTTGCCACCATCAGAAATGCTCTGATTATTAGTTTAACCCTTGTTTGCACCCTCAGATGCAGCTGCTTACATTGGTATCACACTGGCTTCAATGATTTATCACCCTCTGACATATGTGCTCATGTATTTACATCACTGATTTATACTCCTGTGTACTCTCCGGCACCTGTGGAGCAGATTTATTTTCTGCAGACTCCCACATATCTCTACATGCCTTCCACATTAACAGGATGAGGAATAATTTCCCTCCCCTCTCATTGTTTATGCAAAGTCTGCTGCTGTACCGTCCTTTACATCAGTAACCGAGATGAGATCGCTACTGCAGAGCCACATTTTTCTGCCGATTTCTGCACTATTTCAGCCTGGTAAAAACGCATTCTCCCACAGGCACATGTATAACACCGCATGCATACCC
>JASGAU010341911.1:0-19095 GCA_030220045.1 Australoheros facetus
TATATATATATATATATATATATAATATATATACCCTATTTCCAAAATTGTTCTGCCACTGTCTAAAATTCAATAAAAACATAATGCAAAGATTTGTAAATGATTTAATCTTTATATTTATTTGAAAGTAGTACAAGCACAGCATATCCAAAATTTTAATTAGTTAATATTATTATCATAAGACTTGAAAACTCCATCCATCCATTTTTGGAACCAGCCTAAGCAGAGAAACCCAGACCTCCCTTTCCCCATCCGCCTCCTCCAGCTCGTCTAGGTGAATATCAAGGCATTCCAAGGCCATAGCTAAGAGATGTAAGTTGTCCAGCATGTCTTGGGTTTATCCAGGAGGTGCCCAGGAGCCATCCTAGTCAGATGCCTGAATCACCTCAATTGGTTCCTTTCAAAGTGGAGGAGTAGTGGCTCTACTCTGAGTCCCTCCCGAACTCCTCACCCTATCACTAAGGGAGAACCCACCCTGGGGTGGCTGTAGCTCAGGAGTCTGTCAATCCAGAGGCACCATCCCAGATCTCCGCGCAGCGTTGCAGAAGCATGTCAATCAAGACAACCCCGTCACATCCACAACCTTAAGGAACTCAGGGTGAATCTCATATGCAAACCGGGGCCTCTGCCTCCTTACGGTATGTTTGAAGCCTCACCGTATGTTCCGGTGTGCCAGGCCTGTCCAACATCCTCTCCTGCCACTGATCCAACCCGAACGTACAGGCAGCGAATCGGGGAATCCAAGTCTACCCACTCCTGCTCACCGCTTCTCACCAAGGGCGACTCCAGATTAGAGTCCAGCCCTTTCTCCAGGAGCCCAAGCTGTGGTTTGAGGCAAGCCTGGCTATATCTCAACCCCATACACTGGCTTAGGCTCCTTCACTCTCAGATTAGTGACTGACACGTTCCAAGAAGTAGTTTCAACAGCTGGAGTTTGACCGCCAGGGCCTCTGCCATTGCCTGCCATTCAACACATTGTGCTTGATAAAAACTGGCACTCTCCCAAAACATTCACCAAAATGTGGAGGGCTAGAATTATTGCTACAGGAGGTCAATATGTCATCATAGATAGACCTTGGGCATCTGATACATAGGCCATGCTTACCTATTTGATATGGAACAGAACATCTCAGTGGTTCAGGATGAATACATGCTTTTTTTACACCCTTTTATAGTGTTAACATAAAAGTACCATGTCTAGTAAAATGGAACTGTGATGTTCACTGAACCTGTCCTGAAAGTCTTTGATTCTTTAGGGACATTTTGGTTAGTAGCCTATTTCTAGACTAAACTGAAAGTTACTGGATGTTGCGTTAACAATTAAGGGTAACAGGTTTCGGTAAGGCCAGTGTTAAACTTGTGTCTTTAATATTGTATTCATTAACGTTCAGTGTAACACACCAACATTTTGATTATTTGACATAATAATACATAATGCTTGGATTTTTATTCATTGTTCATATTCTTATAACTCCTCTCTTTCCTCTATGAGTAGTCAGACAGTGATGGGCTTTCCAGCCGGGCCATTTCAGTACCAGCTCTAGATCCTGGGAGGGGTTTATTCCGGGGAAAAAGTCCTGCTGCAGAGTCGGTAACCCGGCTCAGGAGTCCCTCCCCACCGAAAGTCAGGACACCCATTAAAGTGCAAGAGCGCTTCAAAAGTCCTGAGCTACCATCAAAGATGGCAGCACAACTTAAAAGCCCTGAACCTCCACAAACTCCTCTGAAGCCAGAGACAGTCTTTAAAAGTGACCAAGAACAAAATGGCATGGTGGGAAAAAGCATGGGCTGTGGTATTGCCAATGGGATTAATGGTCTTCCACGCACAAGTACCACCCAAATGGAAGCCACAGATGACCAGGGTTATGCTCGCAAGAAAGTAGTAAAGGTCATTCGTCGTGTTGTCAGGAAGGTGTTACCCTCAGAAGAAGATGCGATCATTGTACCACCACAAAAATCTGACAAAGTTACAGAAGCAGGCAAGCCTGCTGCTGAACCAATCAAAGTAACAGCAGCTCCAGCTTCAGTGCCCAAGACCCAAGTGATGCCAGGATTCTCTTTTAAACATGATGTAATCAAAACAGAAGACAAAGATGATTTTTCAAGGGGCTTAACAAGCATTATGGTTAGAGGCCGAACAAGGGAGCCTCGTCCAAGAATATGTAAGGATGAACGACCAGAAAAGGTGAAGTTAGACCAGATAAGCGAGAAGACGGAGAAAAACCTCGAATTGGAGGAGACAAAAAAGGAGCAGAATGAAGATAAAACCAACCCAAAGTCACAGAATATTAATCACAAATCTACCAGCTCTTCTCCAGTTACAAAGGAAGTCACATCTCCTGCGGTTTCTGTTAATCTTGTTAACAAAGCAACTGTGAGCTCAGCTCCATATTCTTCCAAATCTCCCCATTCCCGACCTTTATCTCTCCCATCGGTTGTGGGCTTCATCCCAGCTCCTAAACCAACACCACTGGCTTCACCTCCACCTACTTCAAATCTCACCACCACAAGCCCAGGAGCCCTGAAATCCTCTTCCCTTTGTTCCCCATCACATTTCACCTTACCAAATAAATCCTCTGTAACTGCAACTTCAGTGGACTCTGATCCTCCCCAGCACAGTGCTGGTCCACTGTCTCTGCCTACAGGAAGCATTCCTGTCCAGCAAACTACTGTTAGTCAACAAGAGGTACAGTGTGACACTTTGCATGTCTTCTTGACATTTGGGACATTGGTGTTGAGTGCATGGGCCTTTGAAATGCATATTTGGAGAGTAGGAGCACTGTAGTGTTTGCTAACCTGCACCACATTTGTGTGTAACATTAGTGTTCTAGACTCACAATGGGTAGACTTGCTAGTGCTAATGGCTGTGCTGCTAGCTAACTGTGAATGGTGGCACATCCAGTAGAATTATTAGTCAGTCGTTTGGTTTGGTGTACCTGTGTTAAACTGTCCAACACTTAAGAAGATGAAAAAGTTTTAGCATTTATGTTTTGTTTTTTTTAAACTTCCTACTCAATGGCTAGTAGACCCTGGGGGCATGGATGCTGTTTGAGGTCATAGTCTGGTGACAGTGACAGTGTCTTTGGCCCCACCATTTGGACCCTTACAGGGCTTGTGAGAGTGGCACAGTGATGCAGTGGGTTGTGCTGTTGCTTCACATCAGAACCCTGGCTGGGGCCTTTCTGTGTGGAGTTTGCATGCGTTCCCTGTGCCTGATTGGGTTTCCTGCAGGTCCAAAGAAATACATGCTATTTTAAATTAGTTTTAAATTGACTGTTAATGTGAGGAAGATAAAGTACTTACAGTTTCTAGAATAAAGCACTCTATGAATGTATATTTAAATGTGGCTTGTAGTCTGAAGAGCTTTGAGTGGTCAGTAACACTAGAAATGTGCTATATAAATTTTTACTTAGCTCAGCACTGAGCAGCAGCTTTGTTCTGGTGATCATCCTCCACCTCCAGGTACCCACTCGCCTCAGCTGAGACCAGTGGATTACTATCTCAGCTGTTTTTTGTCACACGTTGATACAAAAAGCAACAGAACAAACACATTTATTGTTTGTTCTGTTGCACAGACTGCCTTGTAGAGTAGTAGTTTGCATACCCTGACCTGCTCTGCTATGGGCTTTTTTGATGCCTCAAAATGTATATTACTTGAATGACCATTAAGCAACAAGTTCTTGATTTCCTCCTCAGCATAGTCATTTCCACTGAATAGCCACATAGCATTTTTGCTCTCACAATAGCAAGTTGATTATTTGTTAGAGGCTCATTGATTCTCTGTAAGCCCTCTGTATCACCACACTGCAGATGTTTACCTGCAGTGGCTGAGAGGAATTACTTGTTCACGATTTGTCTTTTGTAATGCTTGCTGAAAGATATTTGTGGTTTTATAGCAGCTTGCTGATTTAAGGTTTATGAGTCTTGAGCCATTTTTGTGGTGGAGTCTACTGTCAGTGAACAGGGAGGACAGTTTTAGCTTTTTAACCTTTTACGTGTCACAAAGCCGAATGCAGTTGACAAAGGCAGAGTCTCAGCAGAGACAGTAGAACCAGTTAGCTGAAGCTCATAAACCCAGCATGACTAGTCACTCCCAAGACACCTGTGCAGAGCCAATTACTGCACTGTTGCTTTCTGGGAGTGGGGCTCTAAGTGAAACTCCTGAGCAGGGGCACATAACACCTCTCTCTGTGGAACTTTACAGATAGTGGACTTTGTTAAACAAGCATTTTTTTTTTCTTGGATTCTTGCCGAGTTTGTGCAGCCAAAAACTCAATGAGTGTCTGTTAACCTGAAAACAGTGTTGCCACAGATAAGTACACTAACGGGTCTGCTGCCTGATTGTCAAAGCTTACTAATTTACACTGTTGTATTTTTGAGAGATCTTCGGTGTCCCTGTAAATAACCGTGCTGTGTTGTCCATCTGCTTTTTTTCATATTTTATCCAAATTATATTGCCTTTGTATTTGGACAGGTCGCCAGCCTGTCGCAGGGCTAACACAGAGAGGCAGACAACCATTCACACTCACATTCACACTGGCAATGTAGATTTTTATAGCACATTCTCTTTCATGAGTAGTGTAACCAGCCTGTCCTTCTCACAGTTATAGCATAACTGTATTTGTGTGAACTGACGATGGTCTCGTTTTGTCACTACACAGGGGAATCATTTCCACCCCTTGGTTGCTCATTTTAACACCATTTTCCCTTTTGCATTACCACGGATGTCCAAACACTTTTTACCTAGCTGCTGAAGGGCAGAGCAGGGTGTAGTTTTTGGTATGTTTGTCTGCCTATTTGTTAACAAGTACAGCAAAACTACTAGTCCTATTTCATCAGTATTCTGTATACTGCATGTTTGATTTAAAATATCACACAGCTGATATACTACTAATTTGTGTTTTCATTTTATGCCCATCCAGTAAAAATTGCATCAAAAAAGGTGTTTCACTTTCAAAGAAACAGGCCGTTTGGGTCATACAGTGTTTTTGTTTTCTTCATGTTTTTGCTGACCTGCAAACCTTCTGTCAAAGTGTAACGTTAAAGCAGTTCCTTTCATCAGAGACTAATTTATCTTTCTCAGGTGTGCTGGATATGCACAAACTATGCTGCACTGACACCGTCTGCAGCTGTGCAGATCATGTGTATTTGTGTGCATATATTTGTCTGTATATGTATATCTATAGAACATGCATTGCTCATGTATAACTGTGACCTTTGACCTCCTCATGCTGGCAATATCACCAGGGATCAGTAGAAGAGGATCCTATTGCTCTCCTCCAGGCATCTCATGCTGCAGCTAAGCAATCCCAGGTGTGGCCTGCACTATGCTCGAGTGTAATTAAATCACCAGCTCATCCCACGTGTTGTGTTGTGTTGTGCTCTTGCTTGAAAAGCACAGTGTGTCCCATTCATGTTTCCCATTAAAACTTTTTAAGCAGTCACAATATGTGTAACCCAGTTTTTTTTTGTTTTTTTTTGGCTTGTTTCTGGCGTGTTTGTTTATTTAATTTTTCACATTTTTATTCTTGGTTCCTTCTGTGTTTGTGTTCTTTCGTGCTGCTATGAAGATTGTGCTCAACCAAGCTACTCTCTGGCATTTTAGATACCAGGGTTGCTATTGAACTCCCCTCACACACCCTTTAAGGCTTGTGTGTCTGGTTTGAAGTTTGATACACGCAAATGTTCACACACATTCTTGCACACCACCCTGATGAGTGCTCAGTGAATTATCTTGGCATCTTTTCAGCATGTATTGGTATCTAACTGAAAACACTGTTGGTTTCAGAAAAAAACCCACTGAAAAACACAGTGTGGCTATGAGCGATCTACAGATATGATTTTTTACTTTTGCTGTCCACTGATTCTGACCTTTGTCCTTTTTAGGTAAAGACTGAGGAACAGATTGCAGCTGAGCAGGCCTGGTATGGATCAGAGAAAGTATGGCTTGTCCACAAAGATGGCTTCTCCCTGGGTGAGACTGGCTCTATTTTCTGTATCTGTATTTTTATTTTCTTACAATAGCATCTCAGAACTTTAATCACATTTTTCACTGCCCTTTGTTGGCCTTCTACAAAAAGCTATCTGTAATAACTTGCTAATAACTTTGTTTTTTTTTTTTATCACAGCCCTTGTTTGAAATACAGGATGTATGTACTTGATGTGTTACTGTAAAATAATGTTATTGTGCAGTAACATGTTACTACAGTTACGTGTTTGCTGCAAAATAATGGCAAATGGCTTTATTTGTATAGCACATTTCATAGAAATATTCACTAATGATGTCAGTGCATTAATAGATATAGGTCTGGGCTTAGCTGGGTCACTGTCACTGGCTTCAATGTTTGCAATCACTGTCTGAGTTACTTTTTGTTTTATTCGTTATGTGAAGTCTCTAATTTGAACAGAGGTCGCAGCAGTACTGAAGTATAAAAACTGCACATGTTGGTGCCGCTGTACAGTGTGTGTGAATTGGGAAAAAGTAACAAATGAAGATGGCGAAGCGAAGAAGGAAAAAATAGAAAATGGGAGCAGATCTAAATTAATATGAGCACATCGAATGAATGGCAGCTACAGATGTTCTGTGTGACTGACAGGCTTCATCTTAAAAACCCTTTTTGGTCTTTCATTGTCCTTTTAGGGTCCTTTGTAATGTTTGGTAGAGCTTGTAGCAGCTAAACGGTTTCCTGTGTACTTTAAAAGTTCTACCAAGTGGCAGGCAGGGCCTGAAACAAATGATTCAGACAAGATACAGATATGTCAACTTTCCTAATAGCTGACTTATTTTCTTTTACACTATATTTACATGATTTCAGGTCTTCAGCATTGTATGTGGATTATTTATTTTGAGCTCATTCAGAATGTCATGAGATTAGATAAGAAGTATGTTATTTATCTCAAAAGTTGGGAATCGTAACTCAATAAAATAAATACTGTAACAAAAAAAGCTAAATTGCTCAGAAAGGTAAAAGAAAATTAGAAAAAATAAAAAGATCTTAATTAAACAAAAAGTACAAAATCTAAATACAATAAACAGCTTAAATCTAAAGTGAATGTGGGTATTGTGTTATGAGGTGGAAACGACTGTCTTTATCTGTCCTTGTGGCAGCAGAGCTGAAACTGATGTTAGAGAAGTGTTCAGCTGCATGTCTGGTAAGGGGTCCATTAACCCATTCATAACTGAAAAAGCGTGTTTTACGCTTCTTCACGATTGTGACCAGTAGGATAATGTGTATTCTGAATGAACATATTTCTCCACTGGACTGATCTGTGTCCACCACTCAAACTAGAAAATCAAAACTCTTTCTATAATATTGATTTGAATACTCTGAGACCAAAGAAAACAAAAAGCAGCAGCAGTCATTTCGGTACTGAAACATAAATATTGGTTCAATTCAATTCGGTTCAATTCAGTTTGATTCATATAGCGCCAATTCACAACAATATTTGTCTCAATACGTGCCCAAACGTATAGTGAGGTTACACTGGGAACATCTGGCAGAGACCCCAGTGAGTGAGATCTTCAGTTTCACCATGTCGCGTATATTCCTCCATTGCTGTCCAGAGCTGTGGTTGTAAGGTGGTTGATGCCTGTCATGGCCGATGGTGGACAGAGCACCTCTGAGATTACTCCGGGCCTCACTCCGGGTGATCCAGTCAGCGAGATCAACTGATGAAGATTTTCTATTGCCAAGAGTGAAATCTGAAGACAAAACGTTTCTGTCTTCAGATTAATTCTAGAACGTGCACTTTAACTGGTAGCAGCAAATTCTGGCAGTTCTGATTTTTACTTAAACTTTATTTTTGATGTATTTTTATCAATTTTCTTTTGTTTTTGTCAAGTCCTGATGGATACTTCTGTGGGGAGAAGGGTTTACTCGAGAAGAACTTTTTTCATTGAAATGGAGCAAATCTGGACGGTACCACCCTATTCCAGCTGAGTTAAAGTGTTTTCGTGTTTGCTGTGCTGGTGTAAATGTGAAGGCTTGGAAGGGGAGCTATAAGCCCTTTCTGCCTACAGTCAACATGGGAAATGTCAACTCTGTGCTCAACAGAAGTGATGAGTTGGAGATACTGGTGAAGACTCAGAAAGTATAACACAACAGCTGAGGTTCCATGTGAAGTTCTTCACAGACTAAACATCCAGAGGCACTCGTCATAATTTCAGGAGACTTTCTCTCTCCTCCCGCCTGACTGGATTCACACAATTTGTCAACTGTCCTACCAGAGAAAATAAAACCCTCGATCTGCTGTATGCCAATGTCAAAGAAGCTTACAGAGCTGCAGTCTTACCACCAGTCACCACCATAGAAGCCATCCTGAACAACTCTGATCCCCCACTTTAGAACATCTTTATGGAACAAAAAACATCAACACTGGAAGACTCGTCTCTCTCTGTTGTAAAAGGGGGAAATACAGAAAATCATTCACCACAGCCATCAGGCCTTTCAATTCTCATACAAATAGCAGATGAACCATGTCAGACATATGAATTTCCATCTGGGATCAATAAAGTTATTCTTATTCTTGTTATTACACTTTTAAGACTTGACTTTACAAGGCTTGCAAAACAAAAAGTAGCATATCTACCTTTGCATAAACCTACTGAGCAAAAAAATGAACTTTATCAGATTAAAATGGTAACAAATACCTGTATAAAGGAAAAACAATGGGAGCTTGTGCAGCAGGCTGCCACTCAGCATAGCAGCAGGGGAAAGAAAAAAGAAAAAGAGATGCCATGAGATATTTTCCTGGAAGGGAAAGGTGGTGGTGTTGTGGGTGGACTGCACTTTAAACATAAAAATCACGTCGTCTCTTTTGTTATTCCTCTTAATTAGCCAGTTAAGATATACAGATTAGGAGTGTTGAGCACTTCAGTCAGGCAAACATCAAAACGTGTTTACTGTCTTTTCTCTGGACAGCCACGGTGGTAAAGACTGAAGCTGGAGCTCTGCCAGAGGGCAAGGTGAGAATCAAACTGGAGCACGACAGGACTGTACTGGATGTGGATGAAGACGACATCGAAAAGGTGAGTGGGTGATGGCTGCAGATGGTTAGTGGTGTATTTCAGCACTGTTCATCCAAATAAAACTTTTCTGAACATATATAGCTGTCAGTTTCTCATATTCTAGTTATTATAAACAATGTCTCTGTTACATTGAAGCAGATATCATCATGTCAGTGGAGGATCCACAGTACAAAATTTCTGGTGCAAATCACACCGTATCACATAGAATATAAATGTGTACATTAACTATGTAATCCTATTGTGTTATATGGAGTATAGTATGCGAATTTTAATTTATTCAGTACACAATAATTTTAATTCAAAAAAGGGAAAAAAGCTACCTTGAAGCCAGCTGTCATCAGCAGCCTATGTGCAGGATGAAGGAGGTGTTTTCTCCACCTGTCACTCAGTCTGTCTGAGACGCTCAGAAGCAGAGAGTCAGTTTGTCACAGATGGCCATAGCGGATACCGACAGCCCCTGGGAATGATTGGATAGGTGTAGGAAAGGTCAGATGGGACAGTTGGGAAGTTTGGCAGACGCCCACTACCAGCTGTCAAAAGTTACTGTCTTGCGTGCAGCACTTTGAATTCTTCAAAAGTGTCTAATGATAGTTTCAGTGGGACACAGCAGCTTGATTATTACCACAGTTCTGACAGCAGGGCTGTAAAAAAAGATGGTTATTTATTTGATTGTTGGCACATCTAAAAATCTGCAGCATCAATATCTGTATACTTTGAGAAAAGAAAGAAATGGGACTCTGTGCTTTAAGTGCCAGTTGACTATAGTAATAGTAAAGATGCTTTCTCGGCGGCTTGTATAAAGGGCTTGAACCCAGACGTAGTTGAGTTCCCGGTTCATCTTACAGTACCACTGGACCTTAGATGAGCTTCAGTTTCAGCTAGAGGTCCAGGGGCTTTCCTGCCTGCTGAGGTTTAATATTCTGGATCTGGTCACTCGTCTTTCTGTTGAATCTTATTTGCCTGCTTGGCTGCAACTGACGACTCTGCAGATCATTTTTCTTGTTTTTGTTTAGCTTGTAAAAGAAGTGAACAGTGGAAAATTCCAATCGCAACATCCAAGATGCCCAAGATGAATTCATTAATTAGTCTGACCAACAGCCCACTAAACTCTCTGATTTGAGAATATGAAACCATCAAATTTTGTCCATTTTAGTTTAAAATTACTAAAATTATTTAACGACTTAATTTTCTTCTTCTTAATCAACCACTGAGTGCAGCTCTGCTGTCATTTTACGAGCGCTCTCTCCATGTGTAGGCCAACCCTCCATCATATGACCGATCAGAAGACCTGGCTTCACTGCTTTATTTGAATGAGTCCAGTGTGATGCACTGTCTGAGGCAACGCTACGGAGGGAACCTCATCCATACCTATGCCGGACTCAACATGGTGGTCATCAACCCTCTCAGCATGCCCTCCATGTACTCAGAGAAGGTAAGCTAAAGACCGATGAGCTATATTACATATATATATATTTTCGATCATGTTCTGTAAATAGATGAACACTAGCTATTCATGTGAAATTGTGCACCAAAACAACTGTTGAGTCAGCTGAATAGTTCAGTCTTGCTTGTCAATCTTGATCAAGTTTTGAAAGAACACAGTTTATTATTCAGGTGGTTTCAGTCAGTTTTTATTCAATTCTTTCACGTACTGTGAAATGTCGAAGCCTTTAGAGGATGTGTGAGGAGTGAGTTAAATTCTGGTGTTGCACATATAAAACTACAAATTTTCAAAACGCTGACTGACACAAATGTCACTTTGCCCAAAAAAATGTAAATTTGCAGCAGCATCGTGTTCAACATTGAGGGTTCGGGTACGCTTTATCCCACTGCTGACTCTTAATTAGTGTCTCTCTCTATTTTTGTGTTTGGACTTGTTTGCGCTCACGCATATATTCTTCTTCTGGTAATAAGGTGATGCACATGTTCAAAGGCTGCCGGCGTGAGGATTCAGCTCCTCATATCTACTCTGTGGCCCAGTCAGCCTACCGCAACCTGCTCACCACCCGGCAGGATCAGTCCATCGTGCTACTGGGCAAGTCTGGCAGCGGCAAAACCACCAACTGCCAGCACCTCGTCCAGTACCTCGTCTCCATCGCCGGCAGCACAGGAAAAATCTTCTCTGGTGAGCCTCCACGCAGAAGAGAGGGAAAGGGAGAACTGCAAACCTCAAATATCTTCTAATAGAATATAACACGGTTCCTCAGTTTTCTCAGCATTGTTTTACAAAAAAATTAAATAAAAATTGGGACATGGTAGTAAATATGAACATAATGCAATGATTAAATAATTAAAAGCCTTTATTTAACTGAAGAGAGACAACCTATCAGATGATGACGCTCAGTTTGAATTTGATAGCAGGTTCATGTTACAGTACCTGGACCTTAGATGAACCTCAGTTTCAGCGAGAGGTCCAGGGGTTTTCCTGCCTGCTCAGGTTTAATATTCTGATGGCTGATGCACAAATGTGTGGTAATGGGTCAGATGGTGCCTCTCCTCCTTGTAGCCTGGAGGAGGTGATTGAACTTACACTTTACCTCAGTCTATCTTAACTGAGCTTGGCACCAGAAGTGTCCCTGAGCCCATGCAGTGATTTTTGCTATGGTACTGTCTGAGCCTGGACATCACAGCCATTTCAATGCTGCTTTAAGTCTTGTGTTTTGCATATAGAGATTAAACCTTATTCTGTACAACTTTTGATATTATGTAATATGTAGCACTGTTGCCAAGTGCTTGCTCATAGGAGGTCATTTTGATTGCTGTGTTTTCTCTGTATTATTGTAGGCTCTTTACCTTTACAGTATAAAGCTCCTTGAGGCAACTGTTGTTGTGATTTAGTGCTATGTAAATAAAATTTACTTGAATTGAATCTAAATAGTAGACTAACAACAACTGCTATATACACTGTCAGAGTAGCCAGGTCCACACAAACGTCATCATTTCTTTGTCTATAAAATATGTGGACACATTTCTCAGATGTTTAATGTGAATCATCACGAGGTAGAACAGAATTGTGGGTTCTCTGTAAAACGCTGATGGCTAAATGATGGGACTTCTTATTGTTTCGGTACCACAGCTGAGAAGTGGCAGGCGGTCTACACCATATTGGAGGCGTTTGGGAACAGCTCGACCACCATGAACACCAATGCCAGCCGCTTCTCCCATGTCGTCTCCCTAGACTTTGACCAGGCTGGGCAGGTGGCCTCTGCCTCCATCCAGGTAACAAACACAAATGTGCACACACTGACAGACCTGTACTTGTCTTACACCTTTTTCACATAAGCTCTTTTACTTCAGACATACTGTACTCATACCTCTTTTCAAGCAACCAGAAAAATAAATCCATGTTGTTTGCTGCTGCTTAGACGATGTTGCTGGAGAAACTGAGGGTGAGCAGACGACCTGAGGGGGAATCCACGTTCAACGTCTTTTACTACATGATGGCTGGAGCCGACAGCAGTCTCAGGTGATGCCTGGAGTGCTTTTTTATGTGCAGCTGTTTTAGTAGCAGAGCGATTTTGATTTTAAATGGTATCATTCAGTTGCAGGAAAACTTTAACTGTTAAGACAATCATTGATTTGACCCACCTGCTCTGTGCCCTATGTATAGACAGGTGTGGCAATTTCTGGACAGTGACATAATTTTCACAATTAACCACTGTATGCCAGCACAATAGGTCACTCTGATTGAAGGTAACTGTCAGTTTTAATTTGAACTGTGTATAAGAATGGCTCTAATTTCTTACTGGTTATTGACGTATTTTTGTTCAGGTCCTTGAATTAAAGCTGACTCGTCACAATTTTATCTCTTTACAGCAGCACCAGAGATTTGATATGAAACAATAAAGATGCAGTTGGAGTGCAAATTGTATCACTGTCAAAAAATTTTGTGGAATTAACTGTAATAAAATCTGAGTATATTACTGTCATACGGAGAGAAATCAAACCTCAGCGTTTGGAATTCGTCAGGCTGTTTGATATCACAAGTGGATACTTTTCACACATCCAAAATTTAACAAGAATATTTGGTAACAATGTAAAAAGTGTTAATACAGCACATCAACAGACCAATGGGGAGTGACTCAGCTTGGATATACCTGTAATCCATGATGTTCATACAGCAGCACAAGAGGTCCTTTAAGCTGTAATGAGTCAGTGTTGTTAGTGGACACGGTGGGTTTACAGCAGTAGTATTCTAGCCCTGCTAGGCTTTTATACACATGAGCTGTATTGTTAACACTTTACAACTGCCCCAGATTCTCTTTTTGTAATCATTCGATTGTTGATTAATCAACTGCACCACTGCTGTTTATGATTTTGTATAACCCAATCCCCCCAAAATTTGAACACTAAATAAAACAGAATGAAATGATTTGCAGATCTCATAATCCCATATTTTATTCACAGTAGAAAATAGAAAAACATATCGAACATTTAAATTGAGAAAATGTACCATTTTAAGAAAAAAGTAAGGTCATTTTGAATTTGCAGCAACACATCTCAAAAAAGCTGGGACAAAACAGAAAAGCCATTATGGAGCACCCTCTCTTCCTTTAACAACTGTTCCCAATGAAACCAGTTGCTTGGACGTTTGGAAGCAGAATGTTCCTATTCGTGGTTGCATGAGGGCAACTCAGGGTTCAGTATCTTGCACAATGATGCTTCAATACATTGTTGTGACTGACTGTCAGGGATTGATCCACTGACCTTCCGACTGGTAGAGTTAGTCCGTCTCATCTTTAGTCCAGAAGATGTGGCATCAACAAAGAATTTCACATTTTTATTTGTGTGACCACAGAATAGTTTTCCACTTTGCTTCAGCCCATTTAAAATGAGAGAGGACAGCTGCTTTTCTGGATCATGTTCACATATGGCTTCTTCTTTGTGTGACAGAACTTTAACTGCATTTGTGGATGAAACTGCAAACTGTGCTCACAGACAGTGATTTCTGGAAGTGTTCCTGAGCCCATTTGGTGATTTCTGTGATAGAATTATGCCCGTTTTTAATGCCGTGCCACTAAAGGGCCTGAAGATCAGGGGCATCCAATATTTTCGGCCTTGTCCCTTGCTTACAAAGATTTTTTCCAGATCTTTTGGATGTTTTGATTATGTTATGTACTTTAGATGATCATATGTTCAAAGTTTTCTCATGTTGAGGAACATTTCCATGAGTTTCTTTTCAGCACCACTTACTTTTCCGGCCTTTTGTTGCCCCTGTCCCAGCTTTTTTGAAATGTGTTGCTAACATCAAATTCAAAATGATCTTATTATTTTTATCAAAATTGTACATTTTCTCAGTTTGGGTTTATGAGATTTGCTAATCATCACATTCTGTTTTTAATTACATTTAACGGTTTCCCAACTTTTTTAGAATTTGGATTGTACATTAAAAAACATCAGAGTCAACAATCAAATTTAGAAAGTTCTAAAACAAAACATGGCTTTGTAGGTACTGTGGATACTCATCTGCTGTGACACGATACACTAGATTGCCAAAAGTATTCATACTAAATATTCCACAGTCAACTGTTAGCGGGATTATAACAAAGTGGAAACGATCAGGAATGACAGTCACAAAGTGGTACGCCACTTAAAATGACAGAGTGGGGTCAGCGCATGCCAAGACATTCTGGACGATTTCATGTTCCCAACTTTGTGCGAACAGTTTGGGGATGGCCCCTTCCTGCTCCAACACAGTTGCACACCAGTTCACAAAACAAGGTCCATAAATAAAAGACATGGATGAGTGAGTTTGGTGTGGAAGAACTTGACTGGCCTGCACAGAGTCCTGACCTCACTCTGATACAACACCTTTGGGATGAATTAGAGACTGTGAGCCAGGCCTTCTCGTCCAACATCAGTGTCAGACATCACAAATGTGCTTGAGGAAGAATGGTCAAAAATTCCCATAAACACTCCTAAACCTGTGGAAAGCCTTCCCAGAAGAGTTGAAGCTGCACAGGGTGGGTCGATATGATATTAAACTCTATAGATTAAGAATGGGATGCCACTCAAGTTCATATGTTTGTGAAGGCAGATGAGTGAATAATTTTGGCAATATAAGTTTATGTGCAACAATTGAAAAGAGGGTTCAACATTTCTCTGGCACTGAGGAGCTGTTTCCTGTGTCTTTCCTCCAGGACGGAGCTGCACTTTAACCACCTGGCGGAGAACAGTGCTTTTGGGATCCTACCACAGTCTAAGGTAATCACAGTAGATGGTTCAACTAAGGTCTGTCTGTTTTTAGGCTTTGTCTGCTTTTGTTGCATTTTGTTGATCCCAGAGTGTTGTCTATTGATAAAATGTGTGGATAAAAGCAGCTGTTTATTGCAACATACCACCCTCACCTCAGGGCTCAGTAAAGTTTGATTTGATCTCCTTCAGCCTGAAGACAAGCAGCGAGCCTCGCAGCAGTTCACTAAGCTGCAGGCAGCCATGAAGGTGCTGGGCATCTCAGGTGAAGAGCAGAAGGCCCTTTGGCTTATCCTCGGTGCCATTTACCACTTGGGGGCTGCGGGGGCCACTAAAGGTAGGAAGTTCTAACCTGGTTGACTGCAAATACACCAGAACTTGACTAGTGAGATTGTATCAGCTTCAAGGCCAGTTAAAATTCCACTTCCCTCCAAAGAAGACGAATCTTTGTTTTTATCAGTCTCACCAAGTCTGTGCCACCAAGTACATTTGACCAATGGTGCTTGCTGATGGAATGGGCCATAACCAGAGGTGCATTGGGAGAATTTGGCAGGACTAGCTCCTGGTCTACACATGAGACAATGTTATCTGTGTTTACTTGTAACATTGAAAGTACCCCGGTGACTTTCAGCAGTTCACTGATAATTAAATGCACATTTTTTAAAAACATACAGGCATTTGTTAACATGAGCATTTGTCTGCCTCTAAGATACGTCCCAGCATCTGTGGCAACCCTCACCACCCACTTATTAAATATGATGTTAGTCACTATTTCGCATTCTTGAATTCATGAATGTTTGAGAAAAGAAAAGACAAACGATAAGCACTATAAAATCCTTTTAGCCTCCTGCTGTGAGGCCTTTAATTAAATAAACAGCTGAAACATATTAGGCATTAATGCTGACTCTCATGATAAGAGTCGACACCTTCAGCTCTGAGCCAGTTCTCTGCTGAAAATTGGTGGTGGTTCAAGGATCTTATTCATGAGTGATGGGGAGGTGGAGCATGAGGACGACAGGGGAACTAGTGCAGTGCCAGCTGTAATGTGGGTGTTGTACCAGGCTGTCATGGTGAAGAGAGATCTGAGGCAGAAATGAGTTTCCTCTATAGGCTGATTGGGCCGAGCCTTAAAGATAGGTGAGGAGCTTGGACATCCAGAGGGAGATCGGAGTAGTGCTGCTGGTCCTCTGTGTCAAAAGCAGCCAATTGAGGTTGTTTGGGCATCTTCTCAGTAAGCCTCCTGGGCACCTGCCTTTGGAGTTTTTGCAGGCACACCCAACTGGGAGGAGACTATGGGGTCGACCCAGAACCTGCTGGAGATATTATATATCTCATCTGACCTGGGAATGCCTTAGGATCTCCTAAGAGGAACTGGAAGGTTTTGCGGGGAAAACGATGGCTGGAGTACCAGATTGAGCACTGGTCCACTCCCAGTAAAGGAACATACAATGTCATCAACGGTGATGATGTGTTAACAACAAACCGACAAAAGTCTAAACTGATTTTGTACCAAATGGGCACTCTACATGCTCATTTTGACTTGTTAAGCTTGTAATTTCACTTGTTTTAGACTCTAAATAATGCAACTTTGAGCATTTTAAAATCTCCTGCATTTTGGTCATATTTTGATATCTAAGTCTCCCAACAGCTGGTTCATTTTTTTCCCAGCAAATAACTTCACTGCCCTGCCAACCACTTATTCATGTCCCTTTCCTTAGTACTTCCATGTTAATCACATGTTCCTGCTCAAATTGCCATAAACTGTAAGGCATCAAATGCAAATTCTTCTTGCAAAAGTTAAAAAAAAAAGAAGTTTACTTTCTGCCACTGGCCACTAGGTGTCAGGTTTGACATATGAATGTATTGCTTTCTCTTGGAGGCGTGCTCACTACAACAGTGATAAGGCCTACAGATTCTGTTTAACCTCATGCTGATTTTACAGTTAGTGGTGTGGAGAGCGGTGTCCTAAATGTTTACAGGTTACTCACGTTTACAAAGGAACATTTTCTCACTCAGTCTCATTATGCATCAGGCTACGAGGTGTTTCTGGTCATGCTCTGTGCAGGCCGGTCAGTCAGTCTTCCTCTTCACATTGAGAAAAGCATTTCTTAAGGTGATGGTTTTGTACACATTCAGCGTACAACATCATGTTGAAGCAATAAAGGGCCTTTAAAGTGCTGCATAGCTGGACTCAACATTATTGTTTGTATGCGGTCTGTTACATACCATTAATCACTAAACCAAGAAAAACAAACAGGATTGTTTTTGCTGATTTGCAACACAAAACAGATGAAGCAACAGACCTGTGTATGCAGCATGGTGCAATGTACATGACTTTTTAATGCATGCTGATCTCATACAGTGAAACAAATGCAGCCTGAGTAAACAGAGAATATAAATTGTTGTTATGGAAGGAAAAATAAAATCTGTAATACCTAAAACACCAGAGTCCATAGATTCTCCAAAAAAGTCTCTAAATGTGTGTGTATATATATATGCACAGCATCCAAACATTTTTGGGAAACTGAGTTTTATTTCAGTCACTTTATTTTTTTAAGCTTTATTTAAGCAGAAGCTTCCTTGACCTACAGTCTGCAAAAAGAAGGCAGCATTACACAGAAAAAGATGCAGAGCAACAGAATGAATCTGTTTGCTATTTGGATGTTGCCCCTTTGCAGTCACTAACATTTTAATTGCCGACTGTAATTTTGTCTCCATAACTGTAAGTGATTACAGTTGCAAGTTCCTCTCCCATAGTGCAGAAAGTCTTTTGGCTGCTTGAACAAAAGTCTATAGTCTGCACTGGCTGTGACTTTATTTAGATGATATTTTTTATGCCTGGTAAATTGTCTTTTAGTCCACAGAGTACATTTACTGTCCACTGGTGTAAAACGGGGGGTGTGGTTCTGTCAGTGACGTGTCAGATTTCTCAGCTACAAAACATGATGGTGGGTTGTCAGTGTTGTTCAGCGCTGTTTGTTTTCCTGTATCTGTGATGAAGTGATGAATCCATAAAGTGTTATCTCTAACCCTCCTCTTTTTACTTGCATGTTTGCATGCTGTGCCCTATCAAACGCAGACGGAGATGAAGGTAATGGAAAAAACAACACACAAGTTGTTGACCCTTTTTCACTTAAAAAAAACTTTATTTCAGAGCCTTGTTTGTGTTTTCTGTCTTAATGCCTTTATCATCCTTTCCAGCCCCTAAGTCATTAGCATTTTTATTGTTTCTGCTCCTCCTCCTCTTCTCCTCTTCATCTCGTTCTCTCTTGTGTTTTTGTATTTCCTTCATGACGGCTTTCTCTGCTCCCCGTCTCGCCTTTCTCCTGTTCTATAAGATGAAAATCAGAACTTTCCTGTCCCTTTAAACTGCTCTCTGTGATGCCTCCCCTGTCACCTGTATTCGACTCCTGTCACACTTCTACAACTCTGAAGCAAGCAGAGTAAAGCTTGTTCATCTTCACATCTCTTGCTCGTGTTTTAACTATGTACCACAGACCTTGTATTTCCCAGGTTAACCAGGAAATTTATGCTTGGCAGGGACCCCACTGGGTTCTCTGGCGCTGTGTCTAAGCGCTTTGATTGGCTGTATGAATTTGGTGTTGTCATGATTCCTTGGTTCATTCTAATACATTGGCTTTGAATGGCTTCCAGACCAAATGGAGCTCCTCTGACTGAGAGTCGAGATACGATTAAACACGATTAGCTGTCATCTCCATCACGTATCTCACAAAACACCAGATTCACATTACATAGCTTTCCAATCCCCACAGGAGCAGATTTCCACTTTTACGCATTACTGTGGGATAATTTCCAAACACTGGATTGTGCTTTTATTCAGTTATTTAAAAAAAAGTATATATATATATATATAT
>JASGAU010341913.1:0-27812 GCA_030220045.1 Australoheros facetus
GTTTTATATACAATAGCTTTTAAACACCAAACAATGACGGCATTGCTGTAGAGAATTAATGTCAGTGATTAACATTCCCACTATTGGAGAATAGAAAAAGTAAGTGGATTTGAACACTTGGTGGACATAATGATGCTTGACTTATAATAAAATAAGATATTGGCAGCCTATCAGGGGAGGATATTGTTTCATTTTCTCCAGTACATAAAAACTGCATTTAACTGCCTGTTAACTGGCCATGTCCCGCCCACGGGACAAATGTAGCGCTTCCGGATTTGCAGCCTCATACCGTCACACTAACGATATAGTCCGCAATTACGATGGTTTTATATGGCAGGCTAGACTCTCCCATTTCGATTGACACCTCATTCAACCAATCATGTTAAGAAATGGCTTTTCCAGAGCCAATAATAACCAGAGAGCGTCACGTAGCTTCTCTATACATGCCCCAATCTTTCTCTAATCTTTCTGACCAGTCAACTCTGATACTAAATCTAAAACCACAGATGTATAGTTGACACGTGGATATATGGCACCTTGGGGTTTGTTTTGACATGAATCCACAAGCTTCCTGCGCCATCAGTGTGTCCTCCGTGCATGAAACTGAGCAGCAAGTCAGAGTCTGTGTGCCTGCGTGCGTAGACAGTGTTTACAGTACTTTTTCTCACCAACGGATTGTCAGAACGTGTCAAAAACATACTATATTTCTTCAACGAAGTGACAAGATGACTCACGAGAGTGGATTATTATTTATTAGAGGACTTTGTCACTAATTCGACTGGTTTTATGGCTGCAGAATCCCACAAACGAACAGTTGTTATTCACAGAAGGCGAATGAGCAGAATGATTCTAAATATCTGCAGTTTGCTGTGTTTTACTCTTTTTTTATTACTCTGAAAATAAAAATTCGTTTATAAAAATAGTCATTTTTTTCTGACTTTTTTTTACAATGCACAATAGTGTATATTGTTTATAAACACATATTTGACTGTGTTTATATGTCTATAATTATAATTATTTCACACTATCAATAAATGTGTGTATAGCAGAGGATGCCTCTGGGTATTATCTTTCATTAGAGCACTCATTGATGACTCTAAATTGAAGCATTGAGGAGTTACAGCCATTTGAAGTTTGTGCCATTTGGAGTCTCCAAATGGCACTAATTGGTCAATGCCTGGACATCAACACACACAAACATGTCCAAAAAAGTAATTTTTTGTGGTATTTTGATAAATTTTGAAATGCAAGAAGATAAGACTTCATTCTCCAGTTTCATTTTATTTTCCAGTCCATACCTTCAACACTCAATGTGTAGTTACATAAAAGTGATCATGAAAAATCTAGGCGAGGCAAAGATTTTCTATTTTTTTGTGTTACAAACTTAATAGCTACATACTAATTACAGTTAAAGCATTTTTGACTGCAAAAATGAAAAATATAGCTTGACATCTTCACAAAGAGACCAAGTACTCCATGTACTCCAAAGAGTTCAAGAACAGTAGCTGATTTAATTTGGGTATACTTTTTCAGGTGTTTTTGGCGATTTTTCGTGCAGCCAGTTAACAGGTTAAAAAGGGGGATTCCAAAGAGTGATGCCTTAATTTGCCTAAAATAAGATTTAAAAAAACATTTTTTCCCCCCAAGTTTGACTTCAGTTACACATGTTGCATGGTGCTCAAGTTTAACAGTTCGATCAGGAGGGCTGACATCATTGTGAGAGTAGTATTTAAAAAATGCCACGGTAATTCACGTTATGGATACAGAAAGCTGGTAAAAGAAAGTCAAAGTACATTACCTACCACAAGAGCTGTGAGGTATCCGCTCACAGCTCTGATTAAATGCTGATTAAATTCAGTATATTTGATAGCTCCATGATAATTCCCCCATTTAAAAAAAAAAAAGTAACAAGCTGTAGTTTTTGTCTTGCTTGCTCACAATGCTTATGCATTAGCAGGTATGATGCCACTCTCGGCATATCCCACATGCTCATTGTCATAGCCCTGACAAGCCGTGCATACATGCAGTTGCTTCTGAATTTGCCTCTCTTTCCTGAATTTCAGTAAAAGTAGCTGTTGTTCAGTAAGCTCCAGCATGAACATGAGTAGCTCAGTTAAAACAATGACATTAAGCACTACGGTGTAAGGCCTACAGGCGTTCAATGCCGGACTTGGAATCTACTATTAATCTCAGGATTAACAGTTGATTCCAATGGGATAGGATAAACACTCAGGTTTCTCACCGTATCCCTGTCAGGGAATCAAACGTCACAACCTTGATGTTTGCGGTGAGCCGAGTGTGTGAACATTTAGGTGGCTACATCACCCATGCAGCTTGATGATGCATATGGCCCAAAAGCATTGATTGTAAAAATAAAGTTTCTCTCCAAANCCCCTAAATATAGGAAAATGGATTATGTGACTCAATGGTTTTTGAAGTCATTGGTCTGAAAACCGTGTGGGCTGTTTTCCATTTTTATTTATTTATTTTTGTTTTCTGGGTGAAGTGTTAAGCTCTGTGTCTGTGCCATCTCATCCTCGCTGGATCAAATAGGACAATGAAGCATATCTGTAACATTTACAGAACAACTTCAAAGCTTCTGCCCATCTGTTGAGGGCAAAGGGGTAAAGCTTGGCTTGTGTTTGGCTCTACAGTTTCTCTCTTAAACCTGACAGGTGCTCCACCTCTGGAATATCACCCTTTGTTTCAGTAATGCTGAGGGTCTCATCCAGGTCAGAGCATAATAACACTGGGCCATTTGTGATGCCCTCCTTTTTCTCCTGCCTCTCATCGACTTATTTGAGCGACTGCGTCGTGTACTGAATTCTTCATACCCGCTACTCCACCTCCTTTGCACCGCAGTAGCGACTTCTCAGCCTGACCTCCACACTGCCACACACACTTCCTAAACTCCTCTGACTTTGTTCTCCTGTCTGTCGCCAGTCTTTGCTCCCATGCATGATGGAGCTCTCCCTGCTGTTCTTTGCCTCTGTAATTCACTCCATCCATTTGTGCCGCTAGCACTATGGACTCTTTCAACACATCCCTCAGGGCCAATCTGTTCATACACATCCCGACAAAGCTGCCCTCACACTTCACTCTGCTCATTGTGGTGCAGCAAGGCATAACCTTGTCCAATTTCTACTGAATTATGTACAGCCAAAATCAGCCCCTGAGTAAATGTGAGGTGAAGCTGCAGGATCATGCTTCATTTCATACAGTATTTGGTATTTTATATTTTAAAAAATTGATGTACCTTCTGTTGAAACGTGATGGCAAAGATTCAATTTAAGTGCAAACCACTGGGCTGATACCTGTGGAGAGAGGTAGGACTTGTTGAAAAATTGGGTTGGCTTTTATTGGCGTGGCTTTTTTAAAGCACACCGGTGAAGCAGAAGATCCCGCCAAACATGTTCTTTTTCAGCAAGTTCAAGCACATGTTTGGAATCTGTAGATGATGAGACAGTTTTTAAAGCAGGCAACTTTAAATTTAGGTTCTCGTAGCAGGAGAAGCACAAGTAAAACCGATTTTTTTATTTAATTTTTTTTTATTAATGATCCCTATTTTGTGTGCGTGCATTCACACATTAAATAACAGCTACAATGTGCTCTTAAAGGTCAAAAATTGAATGCAAAATGCTACACCCTTCATACCCTCAGTGGCTGCCATGTTGGCTACATAGTAGAAAGGGAGGTAACGCCAAGCAAGTTTTATATATACAATGCTTAACAAATTTATTAGACCACCACCCAATGTGAGGTTTATGCCATAGATACCCTAAATTAACAGTATTGGCAATTACCAAATATTTATGTTTCTGTAATGGTTAATCCATCAGTATGTGCAAGCTCTTTAATCTAAATGATATTTTTAATATTAAAATATAATTATCATTGTTATCCGTGAATTTTCAGATTTACAGTTTTACAAAAAAGCTAAAAAATATATATACAGTAAAACACACTTTTTTTTATTAAGATGACAAATTACAGTCATTTACTTTCATTTCTGAGCATAAAAATTACTTTTAGTTCTTGAATGCTTGATTAATTTCTGACGTCTCAGAGAGTTCCAGTGTGCCAGCTCAAGTTTACATATAAAAACGTGAATTTTTAGTCATTTTTAGTTTTAAACAGGTTTTTTGGCAGATTTCTAATGTTTATGTGTTTTAAATAGTCACCTTAATTGTTGAAGAATTTATCAGTATGTGTTGCCTCTATAGATTTTTATTTATTTATTTATTTTTGGGTGAATGACAGCACGGTGACCCAGTGGATAGCACTGCTGCCTCACAGTTAGAATAACACCTGGAAGGTCTGGGTTCGATTCCACCTTGGCCCAGCCCTCTCTCTGTGTGGAGTTTGCATGTTCTCCCCGTGCTTGCATGGGTTTTCTCCGGGTACTCCGGTTTCCTCCCACAGTCCAAAGACCTGCACTTACTGGGGTTAGGTTAATTGGCTACTCTAAACTGCCCATAGGTGTGAGTGTGAAAGGTTGTCTGTCTCTCTGTGTTGGCCCTGCGACAGGCTGGCGACCTGTTCAGGGTGCCTCTTGCCCTATGACAGCTGGGATAGGCTCCAGCCCCCCCCCCGCGACCTTGAACAGGATGAGCGGAAGCGGATGGATGGATGATGGACGTAGCCACTGTAACATGACCCACGTCTTAGTGAAGTCTGTAGACAGTACAAAGGTTGATGTAGCAGCTGGCTCAGAAAAATGAAGCCAACACTGAAGTGCCTTAAACCTGCATTCTGTCTTGAGGCCACCAGATGGCGATAGCGGTGGCTACAGAAAGACTTCTTGTCTAGTCACTCATTTTGAGTCCTATTGAATAAATTAAGTGTGTTTTTGTTTTTTAAAACAAAAAAACCCCCTCGCTTACTGACTCATGACTTGTCAATCACAAGTTGTTGGCCACTGAGCGAGTGGTTTCACAGTCAGACCAACCCCTCCTCATCACATCCAGCTTTTTGCAGCCAAGATGATGATGATGGTGAAAACACTCATCATCATCTCATTAACTTTTTGAAAGCAGATGTCAAAGGGGTGCGTTGGATCTATAAGAAAAGCCGGGGGACACTGCACACTTATAGATTAGCAACTTACCAATCACACAGTAAAGCAGTAATTTACTAAGTGAAAATTGTTAGATTCAAATGAAGTCAAACTAAGTGATTGAGTTCATAACCTCATCAGGAAAGTGTTTGCTGAGGTCATAGGCCAGTGGAGCCGATGCTGTATAATCATGTCTGTTTGTAACCACAGGACTCGCCCCCTGCTGGCCATTAGAAAAAATGCATTTTTGTGGCACTTCCGCAATGGCTTCACTTCTCGGAGGCAAGTCCAACCTTTATGTACAGTCTGTGCTGGTTACAGGCATGGCAAGCTGTAAGTGTTAATAAGCCAGCCATATGTTGCAAAGGTAACTTACAGTAAGTGTATGTCATGTCTGACACTATCCTGTCCATGGTTTACTACATGGTCTACTTATGGAAATAACTGAACTGAGACACACTACATGTGCCACCGTGGCCCAGTGGCTCTCAAATTCTTTTCTGCCATGATGAGACCAGCAGCTAGAAAAAAGTTCACGCCCTACACCCCATATTTATTTTTTTAGAAAAAATCATCAACAGTAAAAAATGAATCGTGTTGTATTTTAGTCAAATAAAAGGCAGCCTGACCAAACTCTTGTTTATACCTGGCTGTGGCTGTAGCTCACTAGGTAGAGCAGGTCACCTACTGATTGGAAGGTCGGAGTTTGATAACCGCTCACGTAAGCCATGAAGTTAAGCCAGATAATGGATAATAGCTAGATCCTGGAACAGACCACCTCAGTGGAATATGAATGCCTTTAATTTCATGTGCCTCTCCTTTATAATGGTCTTACATGCCAAGTGTCTGATTTGACTGTAAAATTCGAATGCAGCGTGCTATCTTGAAGTGCAAGTTGTTCCTTTTTCACGAAGGGATTGGCCAGCTCTTCCAGTTATTAATCATTTCTGTGTTTTGGTGAGCATCAGGTTGAAATATTTCGATAGCAGTTAAAGAGAAATGGTAACAACAAAAAAAGCTGATGCATTTGTGGCAGTGACTGTCATGTTTCACACAGTTAAAAAAAAAAAAAGCTGGGTTGATATTGTTCACAGCCATTGCTTTCCGCTGCTGTGTATGAAAAGCAGCAGAGTCTTCAGTCTTTGAGTTGCTAAATTCATCACACATCCCCATTTATGTAAATGCAGTGGATAAAACATTAGCAGCAGCTTTGAATGTAATGTACTGCAGTACAACTCTACCCACGTTGACCTTGGTAAAAAACGTACATATTAAAATACAGCACTAAGCTAATACTAATTCATGCAAATCAGCAGGACCATAAATCTAATTCCTTTCTTATTTCCATGAATCTTCTCAACATTCACTTCCACAGCTGCCACATTAGTCTGCTCCTCCTCAGTTTGCCTCCCACTGCATGCAGCCTGTCACACTGACAGTGCTGAGTGTCTGTGGCATTGTCACCTCGATGTCATGTCCTACTTCTTCCCTGTCACTCAGCGCTGCTGCCTGTCCACCGGCCTCTCTGCTGTACAACAGCTTGAGCTCCGTTTAATGCACTTCGTTGACGGCAGGATTCAGTTTTTTGGGGGGAGGAATTTGGAAAACTGTAATCCTGTAAATAAATCAGTCAATCAGTCAGAAGAATTAACACAGCTTCTTACAGCATCACTGATGATCTGTTTCAGGACGGAATGGGAAGCCTCAAGCTGAACCAGGATGGGATTCGCCTGGAGGGAATCGGCGAGTTTCTCTTGCCTCTGTATGTTAATGAGATTCAGTCCAGAAGGGTAAGTCGCTCCCTTTTCTCACCAACTTCAAGTTGCTTGTTGATCAATACTCTGACTCTGATGCACTAGGAATAAGTACCATTGACTGAAACACATTTGAAAAGCTCTTGGGGAGAAAGATGTCTTCAGAGCTGCAGACAAGCTCATATTGATCTTTCACTGTTGAGGAAGTTATGATCAATTTATTATCAACAAAGGCCAGCTTTCCTCTGAGCTCAGACTTGACAGTGCATCCAGGATACTTTATATGCATGCCTGCATTTAAAAAAAATAAAGAAAAGAAAAAGATTACCCTTTTTCTCTCTGTGTATTACTCCTTTTCTCTTCGGCTTCACTCATTTCCTGTTGTCCTCAAACGGCGTATTATCAGGGCCTCCCATCGGCAGGAGATTGGTAATAGGCTGCTTCTCAGCTCCTCTCAGGCCACATACAACCTACAGGAGATTACAGACGATTACAGGGGGACCAGAGTGTCCCTGCTGGATTTCCAATCAAGCCCACGCAATAAATCCCCCCTCCCCGCCGCACTCCCTACCCCTTTCTCCCCTTTGATGTTTAGTAGATTAACCAACACAGCTCCAGCCCAAAGTTGATCCAAATGTTCTTCTCCCACACGAATCACAGACGCTCAGTTGGATCATCCCCTTTTTCAGTGATTAGGCATGGTGCAGAAAGCAATTTCAAGCACTGTAGGCTAGGGTTCCATGTAAATTTGATTTTTTTGAGGGACGTGGATGGAGGAAGTGGCTCGATAGTGGCTCCAATTTGCCACACCAGATTGAGAAACAACTCGGAATTGCCCACTCGTGCTCTTTGATGTCCTAGTTGGAGCTAAATGTTGATTTAAATATTTCGCTCGTGTGCTTTAAGCAGTAGAAAACACCTCACGGCCACAGCAGATGCCCAAACCAAACACTGGACAGAGCCAGTATTTCACTCCTCAGTGCAATACCACCTGCAGACATTTTTACTGTCTTGTTTTACAGATGGCGCTGTGCAGCGCCCCTCTTATCTGCTCCACCAGAGATATTTGCAGGACAATAGTCTCCGTGGGTCACACAATATTTCTCACCTGAGGAAATATGTCAAGCACACAGAGTGTAGGGATTATGGTTATGGAGTTTACACAACAGTGCACAGTGCTTTTCTTCAGTCAGATAACCAGCATTGATCAATAATCCATTACCACAAATGGCAGTGAACTTGGTAGTGCATCAAAGGTTTCTTAAAATTAAATATAGCACGAGCTTCTCTTTTTTTTTTCCAAGCTGCAGCTGCTAAACTCACTCTAAGCTGTAGTTTGATTTTTCAACGAGTCAATCGGCACTTTAAATTTTAATCAGTAACTGAAGCTGTAATCTGCGGATACCATATTGAAATACTCCCTCTGCTTTTTGGCAGTAACTCTGATGGCTGGCAGCAAAGTACACGCTGAGTAGCCCCTTAAAAAAGGCTGAGTAGTGTCAGAGTAGCGTGTTGCGAGGTGACAGCTGTTCGCTTTCAGTTTGCATTGATTAATTGAGCAAAATGAGGGGGAAAACTGCAATCAGGGTGTTTTTGTTGTGTTTATGAGGCGACAGCAGGTTATCATTTTGACCTGCAGACTCTTTTGCAGGTCAGAATGATTATAAGTGAATCACTGTGGCTGACACACTCTATTTAAAGGCATGTCTCTTGTTGTAATGCTTTTGGGTTTTTTTTAACCGTTTTATATGTCGTTCTGTATCACTGTTGCTGTTCGGCCATACTTTCATATTCAATTGAGTTCAGTTGAAGTTCAGTTTATTCCTGCACATTTAATTGCATCCACCTACTTGTCACCCAGGGGAGGGAGGGAAGGAGACAGGAGGGAAATAAAGGAAGGAACAGATGAAGAAAGAAGCCTCTGTTAATCATAAAACCAAAGTCTTGTCGGTTTTGTTTAAACCTTTATTTAACAATGAAGTGAAGCTCTTGAGATTTGAAATCTCTTTGGCGAGTGTGTCCTGGGGAGCGGCTTAGACCAGCCTTGTTTGTATTTGATGGTAGGTTTACACAGTTTACAAACTCTATATGACACTGGTGACAAAAAGGCTACATCAATAAATCAGTATGCTTAACACAAAACCAAAAAAAAGGCAAGGTATTTAAGTAATATTATCACAATAGTGAAGGTTTTAAAAAAATTGAGTGTAAATTTGATTTTAAACACATTTCATTTTGCTTGCAGTATAAACAGTTATTTAACAGTATTTAATAGTTATATGTAACAAGTTTTGTCTCAAGCGTGCAGTATCTCTGGTTTTTGCGTGATTTTTGTAAGCATTTGTAGCACAGCATGAAATTATGTCTTATTTTCCACAAATAACTATATATCCAATTTTTTGTTTTGATAAACCTACAGAAAAAATGCTCTGCAGGTTTTTTTTTTAGTGTCTTTCAGCTTATCTTTTTTAGACTCACAACTTTAGACTTTGGATTTACTCTGTCCACCTCAGCAGCAGCAGCATGCGGCTGTTTGAATACAAAGCTCTGATGAATCCGCTGTTCACAAGTTGTTAGGCACCAAACAGCAGACAGAGGGACCGGTCTGCCACTGATCACTTTGCAGATAAAGAGCCTGATATATGACCAAAACAGACTTAAGAGGGAAGTGCCCAAAAGCAGCGTATTGATATTATTAGCATATTTTTCCTGCAGTACCTGTATATCCATACATGCTGTACTGTAATTCCTGCATGCCCCTGTGCTGGGTTGGTGCGTCACACTTCTTCTCAGTTGCTTGTACATCGTAGCTTGTGTATAGATGCAGATGTAACTGCCTCTCCAAAGTTATGATTTGGTATCAGCTTCGGTCTGACATTTTGGCTCTTGCCCATACGGTAGCAAATTTTCAATCGCAAGCCCTCAAAGGATATCCAGCTTTAGAAGTTTTCATTGTAAGCGGGACCATAATGTTGAAACATGTCGTATTAAAGATTTGAAATTGTAACTCGATAGTGAGGGCATAAATCAAGTGAGGAGTAAGAGTAAAAAGAGTAAATTGAAGCCTAACACTCAGTATTATTATGCTTGTTTTAATCTGTGTGTCACTATTGGCCTCTTTTGCTGCAGTTTTCATATCTGAGTTGTCTGTCAAAACTGACAGGCGGATGGATGGAAGGAATATTCTCTATATTATTCTTTTTTTTTTTTGCCCTGAAGGCTTCCTCAGTGCCTGCACATCTGTCCACCTATCTACCCCCCTCTCTCCTTCCCTGCCTGCCTCCCTCCCTCCACCTGTCAGCTTCCACAGATAACACAGCACATGCAAACTTGAGCCGTTACACCAAACAGAAGCCCGTGAAACAATACCCACAAGATGAACTTAATATCAGATGTATGAAATACAGTTTTGAAAATTCAAGCATGGGATTGCCACACAGCAGCTTAAATTACGCCTGTGAAAGCCACAATACTGTTCTAATTTCAGGCGTGACAAATCAGTTCCAAACTTTACATTTTTACCCGTCTGAGAGCAACAAAGCAACTGTAATTTCAGGCTTTTTGAAATCTGGAGTTTTACCTGCCAGAGGAACACTGCTTTTATAATTTCAAGTGTTTGTGAAACCTGACGTTTGAGGAGGCATTTCTTACCCCTCTCACTCTCTTCAAGAAGAAACTTCTCGGGCGCCTGGGTGGCTTAGTGGTGAAACTGGCGACCACATACACACGCCGTGCTGCGGTGCGGGCGGCGCGGGTTCGTGTCCCGGCCTGTCGCCGATTTGCCTGCGTGTCTTCCCCTGTATCTTTCCCCCATTTCCTGTCTCTCTCCACTGTCACGAAAAGCCGCTGTGGCCAAAAATGCAAAAAAAATAGAAGAAACTTCTCGCAGGGGTCGATCGAGTGTGGCTTGCTGGGGCAAAGCTTAAGTTATGGCTGCTTTTGGTTAATAACTGGAAAATCATCAGCGTCAGACACTCATTTCTATCAGAACCGATGTGTTGCTATAAGACTGCATTTTCATTTCTTAGTTCAGTTTTAACATCGAGTTAAAGCAAAGATTTGGGGCATGATATTTCATCTTACTGAGGGAATGCATAGCTTTAATTCCCAGTAGGTTTTCTGCAAACATCTGAAATGAATGCACAAAAGAGAAGTCTTGAGTTTAGCAATTTATCTCTTGGAATTGCTCCTGTTTTGCACATGCATTAGCCTAATAATCTCTGCTGCTTCTTAAGGGCAAATTGCAGTCAAATTAGATTCTGTGAACAGCAGTGATATATTTTAGCAGAGTGGTCAGTCCAATATAATTAGTCTTTTTTTTAAATTGATGTAATTCCAAGAACTTTCAATTATGGGCTATAAAGAGACAAGTGTTATTTTGAAGTTATTTTGCTGGTGAATCCATTTTATTTTTCCAGCTTGAACATGCACAGAAAGAAAGAAATTACAGCTTTTTAACTGACTGCACATGATTAGAACCCACTAATGCAAACTGCAGGTGGGCATAACACAAGGCAGAAGGCCTGGGATGAACACTAGCTATATCTCCATTTATATAGTATATAATTCTGGTTGAATTCTTACAACCCTCTCCAGCCACAACTTCTTGTAACTGTAGAATTTTAGCCCATTAGGAATCGCACTACAGAGATCAAATCTGACAGCTGGGAGTCTCTTGATGTGGGAGCAGTCAGTCTTTATTTAAAGATTATCTTCCCAAATCATAGACTATACATACAGTCTATAACAACGCAAGGTTTCTGCTGTTTTTATAAATGATCGGAGAACTTTTTGAACACTAGATGCAGATGGCACACCGTTACTGCTAAAAACTTAAATTAAATAAAAACTTGGTTTGGCTGTGAAAACTGAGCTGTCTCTCTGGAAAAACACTGTGGTACGAGTGCAACACAGTGCCCAGATACAGTTAATCACATCTCTGCTGTTCAGACTGTTGGCTCTCGTTATCGTCTCTGGGGAGCCTGACTGATCTATAAATAGCCACAGATGCAGGTGTATCTTTATTGGAGTGAAACTTCTCCTTCACTAAGCCTCACCTACTTGCATTTGATAAGCATGAGAGAGCTGATTGTAAGCACTATTTCAGAATTCAAGTCGGCAAAAGACGGCTTAAAGCATCCACCTGTTAATCTCGTGCGGCTTAAACTGCAAACTGCAGCATCGCCTCGAAACGCTGGGACCGCTTTGATTTGCATTGCACGAAAATGCAGGCAACTTTTAATATTAAATATGACTGCAAACGCGTTTTAAACAGCCTGCTGCGAGATTTCATATTTAAATGAGGAAATTAAGGCATAATAAGCATTCCTTTTTAACACTTGGCTTTTTTTAAATGTATTTAGTTGTGCAGCTCAGTATGTAAATGAGCTTCTAGCGCAACAATCGTTATAATTAAAATTTAAATATCTCTATGCAAATAGGCGGTTAGGCTTACAGTTAAACCCTGAACAGTGCTCTTTATCTCTGCTTTAAACAGATTTCATTTTATACTCACTCGCTGAAAGTCAACAGCATCAGACAGTAGAAAGTTGCTTTGTTTTGATACTCTTTCACAGGAGCAGAGTGACGTGCTCTTGCTTTCGGCTGTGAACTTATTCATTGTATGCGGGGAAGCATCCTCTGCCTTACACCAGTCATGGTAATTTCTCAGTCTGATGGGGCCCGGTGCACCTACAACAACAGTGCTCCGTTTATGTGCATTCACTCTGATCTGCACTTGACCTTCCTCAGCAGACGCAGTGACTTTAAAAGCCTTTTATGTGATCCCAGGGAAGTGTTAAGGAGCGCGCGAGCATCTCAGGCGCGGCCCCTCAGGATACTGTTAAACACCTATAAACTCTTTAAAGGGATACTTCAAATCAGGAGCTCAAATTTCTCCGTGATGCTATTGCCTCGTGGCGAAACTTGATGATGTACATTAACATTGGAAATGAGTGAGCGAGGGGATGAAAATGAACCAAATGACCTCTGCAAAGTTGAGATAATTATTAGGATTAAGGGAAAGCGTGACAGCATAATTATTTGTTCAAATATGAAACTGTGTCTAAATGCTTGTAAATGTCTTTTGTTGAATACAATTGTAGAGATACCGACACGAGCTGAGCAGAGGTTTTCCTGGCTCAGGGTGGGCCTCTGTGGTTGACTACACCCTGCAGAACCACCTGTCTGCTACAGTAAAGACAGCAATAGTAAAATATACCAACTGGCCGCCACCATCAACATCAGTTGAGGGTTTGAATAAAAATAGCACCTGGCTTACCTGACTAAACATAAAATAAAAAACCTTCTACATATATTAATGTGTAATAATACCTTTACATGTACCAAGTTAAATTCTCAAGGATGCAAGCCACTAAAATAGTAAAATAAAACACTCAAAGTGTGAAGCCATTGAGTCTTTGTTACCGTACTGCATGTTATTCATAGGCATACTGATGTGCTTAATCACATTTAGAAAAGTAAAAAAAAAAAGGTGGCTGATGTTGTTTATGCAAATAAATCAAAGATGAATATGCTGCTGTTTATATAGAGCAAAATGTATTTATATCTGTGTATGATTAAGGGGCCGTGCCAGCTTTCCGGTGAATAAAGAATAAGTGTACTCCTACACTCATCAGCACTGTCCACCCCCATTAAGGGTATAATGAAAATTGGTATGCAAGATTTGATCAGCTTAGTAAACACCCATATAGTAAAAGAGGATTTCATTAATTAACTGTTATTATGGTTGCATGTTTACATGCCTTATGGGTTACCTATACCTGTCAATAACATGCACCTGACAGAAAAGCGTATAATTGCATGCTTGAAATGGACCCTGCAATACTCCTGTCCTGCTGTACTGTAGAACTGTCATTTTAGTCTGGTGTTAATATACAGTATACACCGATCAAGCATAACATTATGACCACTGACAGGTAAAGCAGATAACACTGATTATCTCTTCATCATGGCACCTGTTAGTGGGTGGGATATATCAGGGAACAAGTGAACATTTTGTCCACAAAGTTGCTGCATTAGAAGCAGGAAAAATGGGCAAGAGTAAGGATTTGAGGGAGTTTGACGAGGGCCAAATTGTGATGGCTAGATGACTGGGTCAGAGCATCTCTAGAGCTGTGGCTCTGCTCCGGTCTGCAGTGGTCAGTATCTATCAAAAGTGGTCCAAGGAAGGAACAGTGGTGAACCAGAAACAGGGTCATGGGCACCCGTGGCTCACTGATGCACGTGTGGAGCGAAAGCTGGCCCGTGTGACAGACGTGCTACTGTAGCTGAAATTGCCAAAAAGTGATATACAGTAATACACTGATACACAGCACACAGAATACACAGTGCATCACAGTTTGTTGTGTATGGGGTTGAATAGCCACAGGCCAATCAGTGTCCCCACGCTGACCCCTGTCATCTGCCAAAAGCGCCAAAAATGGGCACGTGAGCATCATAACTGGACCACAGAGCAATGGAAGAAGGTGGCAACATAATGACAGTCAGTGTTCATTTCGTTGTCGAAATATTTTCGTCATAGATTTCGTCAACGACCCTTTTTTTCCATGATGAAAACGAGACGATAACTAAATAAAAACTACCTAAAAGGGTAAAAACGATGACGAAATTAATTGACACTTTTGTCAATGAATGAAAACGAGATGAAAATGCTTGGCGGGGATGGCAATCAATCAGAACTTATTTAATTTTGTGACAGGGAGGGACAAGTTATGAAAACATCCAATCAAACGCACAGTTGCACAAATTTGCTCTAAACCCGGGAAGACCAAACTATTCAGATGACTAAACTATGACTAAATTACATTTTTGTCAAAAGACTATGACTAAAACTAAATCAAAATTTGCTGTCAAAATTAACAGTGATGACATCATAATATCTGATAAAGATATTATGATCAAATATACCTGTGTGCCAAGTTTAGCTGCTGAACTCCTGATAGTGTCGGAGGAGTTTGCAGACAAACCGACAGCCAGAGATTTAAAAATGCATTTCCAAATTCAACTAAAAAAATAAATAAAACCATATCTTGGGCATTGGTGGGGTCATTGTGTTCATCCACTGTCTGAAACCAGCTGATTTAGCTCCTCTCTTTAAGGCCATCCCTCCCTTCAATCTGACTGTCTTCTGATTGGCTTTAACTCACAAACAGAAGGTTTAGACAGCAGGTAGGCGGGGCTTCATCGCTTAAACCCAGAACTGTGTGCCTAAGATAACCGTATTAAGGCTATTCCTTCTCTTTGATATCATACAGATCTAGGAATAGAAGAAACTGTCTGAAAAAGTGTTTAGATTGGATGGATTAGTTGCACACACACTGATCTCAGCACATGTGCAAGCAGAAGAGAGACACTTTTAAAGAAAAGTAATTCAGCACTATGGCTAAAATGTCTTTGGGATGCACCAATTATTCATCATTCTTCAGCTCCTCATCATCATGCCTAGTGGCAAACCCAATAGAAGTATCACCCCGCCAAGTCTCTGCCTCCCATTTACACTGTATGGTCTTGTTATATGAGTGTGGGATCATTTTTAATTTCAAAACATGGTGTTAAAAAAACACAGAGCTGTCTGAAACAATTCCAAATGAAGGCTAATTTCACTCTGTGGCCTGTGTATAACAGCAGCATCTATTTACTGCTAACTTTTCACCATGAAAGTTATAAGGTGATGCTAGGTCAGTGTTGCTGCAGCTTGTTATGCTGCCTGCAGATGTCCAAAAAAATCAATTAAAGCAGCTTTGACATACTGTCTGGGTTTGCAGCCCGGAGCGTAAATTGTCATTATGTCACCAAGCTTTCAGGACCACCTATTTTTACACAAATTAATTTCACTGGATCTTGGAATAATCATAGTCATTTTCACACAATGAGCTCCAACTGCTACGACATCCAAAATGCTGATACTGTTTTCGAGAGCCCACTCATGCCTTAGAAAGCATTTTTCCTTATTTATGTTGCTCTCAAGGTTTATAAAATATTTTGGTCAAGCACCAAGAGAAATCTCTCTAGCTGCTTTAGGATTGTTGACAGACAGGTACGACACACCAAAAACACTGCTGTATGCTTGACACTTTTGCAGACACACACACACACCCCCCTTCAACCATAATGCTTTGTTTAATAACAATGCTGCAATCGCAGTGGGTGGATATTTAAAATCTAAAGTCCAGGTATCCTAAATGTATTCATGAGTCGATGTGACAGAGAAATGTAGACATCTGAAGTAGAATAGCTGCATGTTGAAGTCTTTTCGGCACGCACGCAGTGCCACACGTGTGCCATCATTCAAATGTCAAACAGCTATAAACTTGCAAAATGCAAAACTGCCAGAAAACCAGGACAGGTCCACAGCTGAAATGTCTGCAGTGGTGGAAAGGATGCACCCACTCTCATCACTGATGGAAAACGCACATCCTCAGCTGCCCCGCCAACCCCTCCCTCCTCTCCTCTACACTTCATTACTCATCTTTCAATAATTTGGTTTTAATTTGTTCCATTTTGGTCCTAATGTTGTGTAATTCCGTGGTTAATATCCAGGAAAGATCCACTTGGGAAACCTTTTTACTGTAGACTACAATCTACTTCAAGCCAGCATAATTACATTAACTCTGATTTCAACAAGACAAGGCAAGTCTCTATTGGCTGCTGAGCATGGGGATTTAAATCATTCCTGTTCGCTAATCTTACATATTTAATTTCTTCCTTCCTCTGTGCTTCTTTAACACTGAAACAAAAACTTTCACAGTTTCCAAGACTGTTTATGAGATTAAAGCTTTTTAATGCGACGTTGCTTTTTCCTCTCTTTTTCTTCATCTCCCACTGTGTCTCCTCCTCCCCGCTTCGTGCTTCCCCTCAGGACAGCTTGTTGGTCTTGCGGTCAGACAAGAATGTAACGCTGAATGCCAGAAACAGCCAAGGCCAGCTAACCGGTCAGCTCACAGTGGGTGAGTTTCCAGTTCTTTCTACTGCACTGTATACTTCTACACTACTTCTGTTGATCCTTTTTCCACTTGCCTCGGAGAACTGATGGGAAACACCTACTGTGGAATCACTGTCTGCAGTGTAGCCTAAAGGTAGTGTCAACCTAGAACGATAATTTTCTCTCCAAGCGCCTTTTGGGACTAACGTATTACAGTGCTGTGCAAAAGTCTTGAGCCGCCCCTCATTTCTTTATATTTTGCTTCAGACTTTCTCTCTGGAGGAACAGTTCTCCAGGCTTTCACAAGGTCTTTGGGTTTTTCTTTGGACATTGGCTACTTCTTCACTCAGTTTCAGTCCAGTCCTTGTTCCTGACCATTTTCAGAGGACTGTTTTATTCATGTGTCCAACCATCTAACACATACCTGCAAATCATTCAAACATAAAAAAAGGGCACCAAACTCATGGAATGAACAGACAACTTAGCAAAGAAGCTATTTTAAATTGTATCATTAGGCACTTTGTTACTAGCATCCTGTTGGGAAAACACATAATTTGTTCCTGTTTCTTTCGCTGAATTGGTGAAAAATGCCAATGATAACACAGTTTGACAGGCATAAAATAGTATTTTTACACCAACGGGGTGATTCCCAAACAGCTACTAGTCAAAAACTTGGCAGATCTCAGCATGGTGTGCAGTGTGTCCTTAAAAATGTCAGGAAAATGGACAAGTGGAGGACAAAAGAAAAAGTGTCAGGCCTAAAAAAAACTATCTACAGCAGATGGATCTGAAAGTCATGTCCTTAAGAAATAGACAAAAAAAAATCCAGCAAAGCTCTGACACAGGACCTGAGAGATGCATCTGACCTTTCAGCTTCATCTACTGTTCACTGAAGCCTCATCAGAAATGGTCTCAGTGTAAGGGTGACTGTGGAGAAGCCATTCGTAAGGAAGGGAAACAGGGAGAAAAGTATATTAAAAGTATACTTTATTTCCATGTTTGTTTGCACGTTTCAGTAAATCTCTGCACCTATTTCCCATTTTCTTAACAAAATATTAAGAAATGAGGGGTGACTCAAGATTTTTGCACATTATTTCTCTTTCTTTTTACAGCTTCGTATTGAAAAAAACTGATGAATTTCACCACGATTGTCAAAATTACCCGATCAACAAAGAGTATTCGTGACTTCATTTAAGATCAGCACAACAATTTATCTTTAAATTCTCTTTAATGCATCTTATATTCAGTAGTTTTTTTTCCAGACATTAACCTTTGATGCACTAATTGAAAGAGCAATAGTTTCTTCTCTTTATCATCAGGTTCAACCATCAGTCAGTCCAAATTACCAAAGCCATTTACATGATTAATGACCAGTGGAAAGCAAATGACCTGTTTATTAACATTAATAGCTATTGATCTTAGCCAGGCTAAGTAGAGACTTGATGCTGATTTGACGAGACTGTTGATATGACACGTTTTGGTCACGCTTGACCTTCCTCTGAAAATTACGCCTGCTTTTGTGCGGAGTTCACAATTTGCCTGAAATTAGATGAAACTCAGTGAGAATAATTAAATTCCCCAGCCGTCGCAGGCCGTGGATTAATGGAAGAGAGATGAGACGAGAGGGGGGAGACGAATTTTCTGCATGCACATCTGGAAAAACACCAAAGTCTGGAGAACAGGAATTAATATTCCTCGCCAGCGGAACAGATTACTGATTTGTCTTCATTCATCAGAGAAGCATGGCTGATCCAGCTTTGTTAGGAGCCTTTCATTTGCAAAGCAAGCACTCCACAAAGTCTTTCAGATTGCTAATAGTCTTACATGCACAAACATACTGTAGCCTCCCAGAGCAGATTTAAAAGACCAGAGTCACATAAGTCAACCTTTATTTGACAGTGCTATTTTCAGAAAGTGAAAGTTATTGCCATTGCAGACTAATAAAACTTTTGAGGTGGAAATTTTTCTAATAGTAACTAAAATATATCGTTAGTTCCAGAAACATCCAGAAAATACTGAAAAATGCAGCAGAGCTAAATGAATACAAATACACAGAATTGTTACTTTGCAGTTAAACTGAGTGCACTCGTTTGCAGAAGGTTTTGAATGAAAACTCCAGTACACATGTCTCCCCTGCAGGACCTGAGGCTGTGGAGGCGCAGTGTCACAGGCTGGAGGTGCGAAGCAGAGACGGGAGCAGACTTCTGTTCACTGCCGATGAGGAGGAGGTCATCATGGCGGCAGAAAAGTTCACAGTCACAGGTAAACTCTGCTGCAGTCTCTCTGGATAATAAACTAACGGTGAGCACTGGTTTTCTTGCAGTGAATTGGTCTAAGTGAGACTTAAGACTTCACTTGACATGGAAAACAATATTCCAGTAATATCAACACAAGCAATACACACTCACCGGCCACTTCACTTGGTACACCTGTTCAACTGCTTGTAAACATGAATATCTAATTAGCCGATCACATGGCAGCAATGCATGCCCGGCATTAGACACAGTCAGCACCACCTGCCGAAGTTCAAACTGAGCATCAGAAAGGGGAAGGAAGTTGATTTAAGTGACTTTGAATGTGACATGGTTGTTGGTGCCAGACAGGCTGATCTGAGTATTTCACAAACTGCTGCTCTGCTGGGATTTTCCCACACAACCGTCTCTAGGGTTTACAGAGAATGGTCCAAAAAAAAGGAGAAAATATCCAGTGAGCAGCAGCTCTCTGGGGGGAAATGCTTTGTTGATGCCAGAGGTCATCAACAAAGCTTCAAGCTGCTAGGAAGACAACAGTAAGTCAAATAACCACTCATTAAAACCAAGGTAGAGAGAAATACACCTCAAAAGGGTTTTAATGGTTTTAATTGGCTATATGTCTGTGGAGGAAGAGACTGGGCCAAAGTGATCATGTAACAAGTTATAACTTATAACAAGTTACGAAGTTACTGAACTATTTTGGCTGACTCACACAGGGGGAGATCACACAGTCAAAAGAACATAATGATATGGTGAACAGTCATATTTGACAGAGCTTAGTCAAAGTCCTTAAGAACCACAAAAATACAGAAACTACAGACAAAGGCTGGTTAAAGGAGAAGCACTGGCAGCATTAAAAACACTAAACAAGGTCTGTCACTGTGTGCAGTTCAGTGCAGTGGAATAAATTAAACACAATCTTAAAGCTGACTGAATATAAACCCGAGTGCAATTTATTTTCACCCGACCAGCCATTCAGGAGATAGATATACTATCTAAAAATACTAGATATACTGTATTTCTTAATAGTACCATTATGCCATCAATTCAGTTTCATGTGTTTTTGTAACAGGAACTGGTGACAAGCCATTATGTTCGTTCTGACTTCAAAGTACTTTGATTCTGGTTTGCATGTAAGCATTTGTAAAATAATTTTGACGTGCGGTCAAGTTCCTTCGTATTTGTGTGGATTGGAGCAAACATTACACACAAATCACTATGCACAACTGTAAATCTTATTTTACACTTGTGGATCATATCATGCACATTTGTAACTCTTTTGAGGCATATTTTTCTCCATAAGCAAAGGGTCACTGGTTTGATTCCAGCCGGAGACACAAATCCCCTTTGTGGTCTCGTTAGGAAGGCCGTCCACTGTAAAACGCTGCCAAATCAAATGTGCAGAGCCACATGAAAGCATGGATCCATCCTGTCTTGTATCAGTGATTCAGGCTGGTGCTGGTGGTGTAATGTTGTCGGGGATATTTTCTTGGCACACTTCTGGCTCTTTAGTACCAACTGAGCATCATTTAAACACCACAGTCCTTTATGACCACAGTCCACACATCTTCTGATGGCTGCTTCCAGAAGGATAACCCAAGATCCTCTTGATAAGAGGCAACAGTGCTACAGCTGCCTTAGCTGGTTTAATGATTTGAAAGAGTGCAGCAGGAAGTGTCTGTGGATCGCAAGTGCCCGCTGCGTGTAGCTTATTCAGATGTGAAATATGTAATTGTGGTTTGAAGCACGCCAGTCACTTAAAAATATGAATTTAATTCTATGAATATGTTTAACTCATTGCCAAAAAACTGTATGTTGGAAGACGATACAAAGTCTAACTAAACACAATCTCGGATTTGTTTTATTGGCAGGCTCAGAAGGTGCCGTGTTTGGACATTCAGTAGAGACTCCCCTGATCCGGGCGAGGGCTTCTGAAGACCTGAAGTAAGTTCATATTCAGTGACTTTACAGAAATTCATTAAAGCTTAATGCCATCCGTTCATATCCTGTTAAATTAAAATTAAGATCTTTAAATAATGATGATAAATGTTCCGTGGCATTTCAAAGTCAATGACTGTGCTTTAAAAAAAAAAAAAAAAACATGTGGCAGGAGCCATTATTCACCAGTATCATTATCTCAAGCACCCTCTTGTACTCAAGCATCTCCTGGTTGTCTTGTTATAACACAAATGTAAAACAAGATTTGACCGTTTTTACGTTTTTGAGCTAATCTGTATGTTATTCTCTGGCAGTCAGGATTTGATTAAAGCACCGAGAGACCGCGGAGAGAGAGGGGGTAAGGTTGAGATACGTGTTGGAGTCCTACACTCCCTCGTGCATGTGAGCCTCACTGCACTCCGCCTGAGGCTCTGAGCCCTGCGTCGGTCCATTAACGAGCTATAACGAGTGTGGTTTGTTGTCCACCTTACTGGTCCTGAAAGGAGGGCTGGGATCAAAGTTGGCAGAAAAAGCAGTGTTCTGGCAGCTAATTCCTCCGGAGTGAGAGGAATACTGATGAGTTTCACTTTAAAGCGCGTACGCACACACAGGACTCACATAGACACACAGGCTCAGCTAAGAGGTGACCATCTGCAATGTGGTCAAAGTCTTAATGAGCGGAAACCGAACAGGAGACAGTCGACACACAGGAACAGCAACACGAGTTAAACAGGGATCTGATTTTCCTTCTGTTTAAAAGCATATTTGATCAAAGATATTTCATTTATCAGAGGTTGATTCTGTTTGTGTTTAATTTAAAAAGATTTCCAAATTGAATTTTCTAAAAATGATGATGCCTTCTGACTGTAAATGACTCTCTTCCCTCACTGACCATTTATTGAAATATGTCCAAGTGAGCAGATGTACAAACTGTACTGTTTGGACTAAATAAAGATTCCTTTTATATAATTTTCTTATGAAAGATTTTTTTTAATGTTGTGTCAAACAGTTTTATTAAAAAAGCAAAATGGAGGAAAGATAATTAAGTGAGCTATTTATGGCATCACTTGAAGCCTACTAACATTTTTTTAATCATTGTTATTCATGTGGTCTGTTTATTGAATAAACGTGCTGTAAGCAAAATGAACAATATTGCTGTGGAGGCTAAATACATGCAAAAGTTAGTGATTTTATGTTTTTATTATTTACATAGCTCACAGAAATCAACACAGGATATCCCGGGGGACCTGCTTCATCTTTAGTCTTTGCAAGCTGTTAAAAAAAAATCATTAAACAAGCCTTTTAACCAGGTTTGTCAAATTTAAACACACACCTGAATATTTTTTTGTTTTTTTACCTGGAAATAAACTAAATTGCACCTCTTATTTCTTAGTTGCAGTCATGTAAAAAAGAGATTTTTCACAGGACTCTGTGCAGTCTTGTGAAAAGCTAAGTACACCCTTGCTGCCTCCAAAGGAGCTGAGAGGGTAAGAAGCAGCCAGTAATGCTAATCAAACGCACTTGATTAGTTGATCATCAGCAAGTGTGAGCACCTCTATAAAAGCAGATGTTTTGGTAGTTTCCTGGTCTGCAGCATTCAGCTGTGTGTTAACACAAAGTTGCATCTGAGTACAAGACTTCTGGAACAATGTCCTTTGGACAGATGAGACCAAAGTGGAGATGTTTGTCCACAGCACAGCACCACATTTGGTGAAAACCAAACACCTCATACCAACTGTCAGCACGGTGATGGAGGGGTTATGATTTGGGCTTGTTTTGCAGCCACTGAGTTGACCATGAACTCCAATGTATACCAAAGTATTCTAGAGTCAAATGAGAGGCCATCTGTGTGACAGCTAAACTGGCCTAAACTGGGTCATGCAACAGGACAATGATCCCAAGCACAGCAACAAATCTACAACAGAATGGTTGAAAAGGCAAAGAATAAAAGCGCTGCAATGACCCAGTCAAAGTCCAGACCTCAACCTGACTGAAACACTGTGGTGGATGAGAGCTGCGCATGAACAAATGCCTGCAAACCTCAATGAAGTGAAGCAATGCTGTAAAGAATAGTGGGTCAAAATTCCCCCACAGTGATGTGAGACACTGAGAAAAAAATTATGTCAAGTTAATACTGATAAAGGTGGTTCTACAAGCTAGTGATTCATTGGGTTAGTTTTTCACAGGACTGCGGTGTCCACATGTCTGTAACCCACCGAGATGCAAATTCAAGAGTCTTTTGCATATTTAAAATTCAGTATGTCAGTTATTGCATTTCATAATTACTAAACAAACCTTTACATTCTTACTGTAGAAATCAGATAAAAGTGGAACTGTTACTGCCCTTTCAGCAAACTAAATAAATGTTCTCCTAACTTTGAATTAGTGATTTAGAAACTAATTTTTTCATCCATTAGATGCGTTTTTTTCCAGCCACAAGCAGTCAAAGCAGCCATGTTTTCAGTCTGTGAAAGCATGACTGTTTCCTAAAATAACCTGCCCCGCAGACTACGCCAGCAAAGCTCCATCCCCAGCATAGACCAGAAAATCTGCAGCAATTCTAAGTAATAGCAAAGCAGTGACTTTGTTCATGATACAGCCAGACAGTAGATTATTATAACCCTGATTGATTACACATGTTGATCTAATTAAGTACTCAGTGAGGCGACATCATCTTCAGAAAGGACTGTCACTGAAGTAAAAAAAATTTTTTTTAAAACTCTTTTTTTTTCCAAATCTCCAATATTTCTGTTAAAAGTTTTGTTTGCCTTGTTCAGCATTGTTTATGCATGCAGCTCCGGGCTTTTCCGTAAATACTAATGAGGTTCTTCCCTCCCTCCACCCCCCTGGAAGCACGACAAGTTAAGCCCTCCTTGCACATCATGTGTCACCTGTGCAGTAAGCCCCTCCAGATGATAAGGACACAGCTTGGCTTGCATCCACGTCACCTTTCTTTCCCCCTTTAAAGGAGCATCACTCTCTTTGTGATGCATTTTATTTCCCTGAAAGCCAGCGGTAATCTGGGAGATGAACAGAGCAGAGATCTTCCTCCTCTTTGAAGCACCTGTTCTTCTTCTGGAGCACTTTATCTGTGTACACTGGCACTGAAGCCTGTTTTTGTTTGCCATCACCTTTGCCTCTAAAATAATTAATGCAATTCAATCACAATAATTAATTTTGTGACTGACTCATAAAATAAGTTTGCTGGTGGACATGTGCAAAATTCACCCCACACTGTTTATCAATAGTGGCTTCCAGCTTCTTTTGTATTTGCAGCTTATTTTCAACAGACTGCAAATGAGATGTACAAATTTTTGATTTCTACTGGGGTTTTTTTAATTTTTTTTTTAAAATTACATGATTACAGGGGCTTAGAGCTGGAATGAACTAGAAATCAGTTATGTGCATAAAACTGTGATTTTTAGATTTGTTAGTGCAGCTGCAGTCCCTGGAGTGTTTCTGGGTTATTGCAGGAGACACTTGATGGCTGGGCCTTTGCCCATGGGGGTTGGCCAAGCACAGCCCAAAAGCACTACATGGGACTGCCGTCCTGTGGGCCCACCACTTGCAGGAGGGTCCATAGGGGATTGGTGTTTTGTGGATGGTGACGGTCAGGAATGGAGGTCCTGGTGTTCTGATCCCCAGTTGACGAATTCAGGCATAGGTACATGGAACATCACCTCCTTGATGATGAGGTGAAGAAGTACCAGCCAGCTAGATAATAACTGGGCTCATTTCAATGCACAGCTGGGGCTTTGGAACCAGTATCCTCAAGAGACTCTGTGCCACTCTAGTTTTGCCCTTGGTCAGAGGCAGTGGGTATTCTTGTATCCCCCAAGGTCAGTGCCTGTATGTTTTTCTCAGTAGACGAGAGGGTTGCTTCCAAGTGCCTTTGGGTTATGGAATCAGTCCTGACTGTCATTTGAGTTTATGCACAGAACAACAGTTCAGTGTGCCCAGCCTTCTTGGAGTCACTGGGTGGGGTGCTTGGAAGGTCTTCTGCTAGGGATTCCATTGTCCTGCTGGGGGATTTCAACACTCATGTGGGCAATGACAGTGTGACCGTCGGGAGGAACGGTCCATTTTAATCTGAACCCGAGTGGTGTTTTGTGCTGATCAGTTTGCCTAGAAGTGCACTTGGCACCAGGACGCCCTAGGTTGCAGGTCGATGATTAATTTTGTAATTGTATCATTAGCCCTGTGTCTTGGACACTCAGGTAAAGAGAGGAGCAGAGTTTTGAACTAATCACCACCAGGTGATAAGTTGGTCAGACCCAGCGTGCTCAAACCTGTTGCGAGGGTGCACTGGGAGCATCTGTCAGAGGCACTGATCTGCAAGATCTTCAATTCTCACCTCCAGCAGAGCTTCAACAGCATACTGAGGGAAGCTGGTGACATTGAGTCTGAGTGGACTGTGTTCCACACCTCTATTGCCAAAGCGGCTATAAAGATCAGTGAGCAAGACTTTTGGTTGGCCTTGAAGCAATGCTATCATGTGTCTCAGGAAGTGGAAGAGGCATTCCCCCCACACTATATACATTGGGGTGACTGGCCCATTGTTATAGGTCATTTGGTTCCTGTCTCTGTCTGTTGAGGTGAAGAGAGCGCTGACCGAAGGCCACTCCTGAATGAGTTCAGTCATTTGTGGGGGGGCTCGGAGTACAGCCGTTACTCCTCCACATCAAAAGGAGCCAGTTGAGGTGGTCCGGGTATCTGACTAGGATGCCTCCTGGCTGAGGTGTTTCTGGCATATCCAACCAGAAGGAGGCCCTTAGGCAGATCCAGGTCATGCTGGAGACATTATGTCCCTCAGCTGGTTTGGGAATGCTCCCATGTCCCCCCAAATGAGCTGAAGGAGGTGGCTGGAGAGGAGAGGCAGGCCTGGCTGTCTCTGCTTAGACTGCCTCCCCTGCAACCTGGACACAGATAAGTGGCAAACGATGGATTTAGAATATTATATTAACACCAAGCAATTATAACCATAGACCAGGGATATTAAGCTCACTTTAGTTAATGGGTGACATGTAGCCCACTTTGATCTCAAGTAGTGAAGGGGGGGGCAGCATAAAAATGTAATTTTCTTTTAATGTAAAGAACAACAAGTATATTCTAAAAACACTGAGAGTGAACAAACAGACCATTTACAAAACAGACAATGAACATCTGAGATATCTTACTAATAATAACTGTAGCAATATAACTTACTGCATGTGCACAGCATATTACAGTGAGTCTACAAAAGCAAAATACCTTCACATGCAGAGTTTTTAGAACTAAACAACTGAGCCATTTCACTCTTTGATTCAAATGCTTTCTGTGTTTTCTTCATAGTAACACTGGCATCACCTCATGTCAGACATTAATGACTTCACTGCAATTTTCACACTTTCTACAGCACTCCAGGGGGCTAAATTGGACCATTTGGTGGGATGGTTCTGGCCCTTGGCCCTTATATTTGATGAAAACACAAAAAGTCATTCTAAAGCATTTTCAGCCAGAAATATGAAAAAATTAAAAGTTATTTTTGCAGTTTAAATAAATACTCTGCAGTCCTTGTATATGCAGAGAGCAGCAAAATATTCAGAACTTAACTAATCAATTAATCACTGTTGTTTATGCTTTTTTTCCCTCCCATATAATGAATGCAGTGACACCAATGTGCAAGGTTAACAGCTGAGTAGTGTGTTTGGTCCTCTGCTGCTCGTCACCTGCTAACTAAACGGCATGTTTGTGTGTGTGTGCTGACTTGTGGGTAATTGCTCTTGTGCTGACAAAGAAGAGAACTCGTGGTGTTAGGTCTCTAAAATCTGGAGAGTGCAGTTATGAAGTGGATGTGATCCTGCTGGAGAGGTGCCAGTTTGTCATCTCTTGCTCTCAGCTCACAGCTTCATTACCTTTAGTCATAGCTGTTGTCAGACTGATCAGTTCTCTTGCCCCACAGTAATTTCTTTACTTCAGTTCAGTTCCACTCAGAAAATACCCGCTGAGACCGACTTTGAGACAAATTGAGAGCGATAATTGCTGTAAACTTGGCTCTCAGCATTTGTATTTTGACTCTCTAGCTAGCTGCCCTCTTAACTTGACGATAAGAGCTGCTTGCAGCCCAAACTTACAAGCCTAAATATGAAAATATTTCTGTCAATTACATAATCACATAATTTCATATCTCATTCTGGGGGATGGTGCTCTGATTCCTAATGCAAATGTCCCAAATCCATCAGGAGAGGCAAGGAAGCTGTGTGGTACTGCTGTGATATTAGCCCTGGTGTAGCAGTGATACTTCTGCTAGTTTGCATACACTTAGGGAGATTTCATCTGTTCCTTTGACATCTATTGACGACAGATGGTAGATTCACGTCTAATCAATGTGACACAAAGTCTCCAGGTCTCAATCGTATCAAGAACGAACATACTCAGTTTTTTGCTGGCTATAAATTGCTGCTTGAAACCACATAGGAATCTGCAGCGAGACAAGTCTGACATTAAGCAGCAAAGGCAGGACAGACAGGATTTGAAGGCTCTCTGGTTTCTTACAGCGCAGGCATCACATGATGAATCAGGCCCAGAATCAGAGAGCAGAGAAATAGTTTTCCGTTCCATTTTATGTGTAACTTTCTGCTAGTGGAGTCCTCCTCTGCAATGCGGCCAGCTGCACATCTGTCTACAGTTTATCTAAGTAGCTCTTGGGACTGTCTGTGCTTTTAGCTGTGTCCACACATGACTGACGTGTTCATTAAAGAGATAAAAACTCTTCTTGTTAACACTTAGCTTTGGTAAGACTTTACTACTACCCGTTTGTGAGCACAGAGATGTGGCAGGAGTGTGTGTGTGTGTGTGTGTGTGTGTGTGTGTGTGTGTGTGTGTGTGTG
>JASGAU010341923.1:0-13525 GCA_030220045.1 Australoheros facetus
ATATTCTGCTCAAAAAATTAAGGGAACACTCCACTCACACATTGGATCTTGATGATTGGCATACACTGTGTAATTTGTTGACAACAAAATGAGCAGTGTATTTAAGTCACACAGTGCTGTTAAAAAAAAAAGTACTTACTCCATTCCTGATTTATTAGTGTTTTTTTTTTTTACATATGTCACATTTCAATATTTCAGATCAAACATATTCTAATATTATACAAAGATAACCTGAGTAACTACAAAATGCAGTTTTTAAATGATTCATTTATTAAGGGGAAAAGAGCCATTCAAGCCTACCTGACCCTATGTAAAAAGTGATTGCCTCTCCTTTGTTGAATCATGAATTAACCGTGATTAATCACATTTTTTGGAAAGCTGAGTTCAATTGCTGAATCAATAAATCACTTAAATAGAGCTTGTCTGACAAAGTTAAGCAGGCTAAAAGATCTCAAAAAGCAGCACGTCATACCACGATCTAAAGAAACTCAAGAACACATGTGAAAGTCATTGATAACTATCATTGATAACCATCAGTCTAGACTGATGGGAAGGGTTACAAAGCAATTTCTAAGGTTTTGGGACTCCCACGAACCACAGTGATCATCCACACATGGAGTAAACCTGGATCAGTGGTGAACCTTCCCAGGATGACTCATAAAGGAGGCCACAATACAACCCAAAACAGCAAAGAACTGCGGGCCTCACTTGCCTCAGTTAAGGTCAGAGTTCAACAATAAGAGACTGGGCAAAAAATGGCCTCCATGGGAGAGCTCCAAGGAGAAACCCACTGCTGACTAGAAAGAACACAAAGGCTTGTCTCACATTTCCAAAAAAACAGCTGGATGATCCTTTTGGGAAAGGAGACTTTTGGGAAAATGTTCTGTGGACTGACGAGACAAAAGATGAACCTTTTGGAAGGTTTGGTTCCTGTTACAACTGCACAAACTACCACAGCATTTGATAAAAAAGCAGTCAAACATGGTGGTGGTAGTGTGATGGTCTGGGGCTGCTTTGCTGCTCAGTACCTGGACGACTTGTTGTAATTGATGGAACCACCAATTTCACTCTATACCACAAACTCCTGAAGAAGATTGTCAGCCAGCCATTTGTGGCTTAAAGCCCAAGTGCACATATAATTGCAGCAGCAGGACAAAGAACCCAGCNCCCCCAAAACAAACTTAAGTGGCCGAGTCAAAGTCCAGACTTAAATCCGATTGAGATGCTCAGGCTGTTTACAGAAGCGTTGGCTAAAATTCCTTTTAACCACAGATTTGCACATCATTCCTATGATGCAGGTGTATCTGTGGACTTTATATACCAGGGGTCAGAATCAGTGTGTGTTGAACTAAAACACAGTCAGTCTTTATTGGCAGCTATTCTCAGGTTCAGCCAAGAGAGTGGCCCATGGCTGAGCTGCAAGAAGCGCTTGAAGACCTACAAGCCAATAAACCAAAGAAAACAGGATTATTGTTGAACTCTAATGCTCTATGTGACAGCTGCTGTGTGTTTTGGTTTTGAAACTTTAATGTTGTTTGGATCTTCTGCAAAAAAATAAAAGATAACTGAAGATCTCCCTTGTGCCCGTGCCAGTATAAGAGAACACTTCATTTCTATGGTACTGCTCACACAGTGTTTGCAGCCCACTTGAGCATACCTGTGTGCTAAAGGTCATAAAGATGTGTTATCTTACTTTTTGTGGTGTTCCATATCAAAAACTGTAAGGACAGACACCGAGACCTTGGTGAAGTTTCTCCTTTGTCTAGGAGTTATTCAGAGCTCATTGGTACACTTATGAGATTTTAATTAAACCTTCATTAAGTAAAGTCCCGCAAGGTATGCAGTTTGGAAAATGAACAGGCTCCTTTCAGCTTTCCATCTGCCTTTTGCTGTATGACTTCCTCCCATGGACTGTCAGCCCTCTTTATTGTAGTATTCATTGCATGGTTATAGAGTTTTTATGTCTCCCATTAGGAAGCTAACGCTGTCACTTAGGCTTTTGCCTTGTGCACCTTCAAAAATCTCAAAGTAAAATAAAAGTCAGTCAGATGTAACCAAAGTTCATTTCCTCAAAGCAATTTGAAACATTCAGCTTTATGAGTGTGACTGTACATATAAATACGGTATATAAGCATGAACATCTGGATACATACAACACATTAACGAGACGGTGGTCGAGTGAGGACTGTTAAACTGGGCCCAAAGCAATCATGTCTACAGAATATATTTTACAGTTTTTATGAAAATGAAACCATCAGTCAGGTAATGCAGTAATTCTTCTCACCTCTCCAGTTGGTGCTGATGATGAAATGATTAATGTATCTAAGTGTATCCAGAAAAGCTGGGATGCTGTTTAAATTACACTGTAAACACAAGGCAATAATTTGTGAATCAATAAAACTGCATTTACTGTAATTTAAAAATGACAAAAGCATCACATTAAATGTTAAAACTGGGAATTTTTTTTTTGAAAAATATATATTAATTTTAAATTTGATCCCAGCATCATCTTTCAAAAAAGTCAGAAGGATGTTACCCACTGTGTTACTTCACAGCTTCTTTTATCACCCCACTATTTGGAGATAAATGGGACCAGCTGCAGTAGTTTTAAGAGTGAAATGTTTCCTGTTCCCATTCAGGTTTTCAGCACCTTATCAGTTTTGGGCCTCCATTGTCATATTTTTCTTTTATATAATGCATCGCACATTTTCAATGGGCCATCATTGACTGCATATAAAAGATGGATATATCCAGTGTCCTGTTACCCATTGTTTTATGGAGTACCATTTTAAATCCTTGACTTTGCAGTTTTGGGTATTACAATCTTGGCCTTTAGCCTTTTGAAACTAGACTATGTATGGAGAGGCTGATGGGGCCAGATAACACGAGCAAAAGCCACCATGCTTGGTTAGTAAGGTGCATTGTTAGAGATGCTAGTTTTATTGTAAATGCTTTAAAGAAAGTCAGATTTCTGCAACATCCATCCATTTTCTTCCATAAAAATTAAGAACAGAATTGGGGACAAAGGGCAGCCCTGGCTGAGTCCAACGCCCACAGGAAGCAAGTCCAACTTATTGCCAGCAATATGGACCAAGCTCTCTCTGCGGTTGTACAGGGACTGAATGGCTGCAGCAAGGGGCCAGACACCCCATACTCCCACAGCACCACCCACAGGATATCCTGCAGTCGAATGCTTTCTCCAGTTCCACAGAATACCTGTAGACTGGATGGGCAAACTCCCATGCACACTTGAATATCTTTGAGAGGTCCAGTGTTCTGTGTCCAGGATGAAAACTGCATTGTTCCTCTTGAATCTGAGGTTTGACTAACGGACGGACCCTCCTTTCCAGCACTTTGGCATAGATCTTCCCAGGGAGGCTGAGGAGTGTGATCCTCTGATAGTTGGAGCACACCCTCATTTTCCCCTTCGGCCAATTCCACCACCCCAGTCTGCCAATCCACTGGCACTACCCCAGATCCCCACGTGACATTGCAGAGGCATGTCATCCAAGACCTACAACATCCAGAGCCTTCAGGAACTCAGGACGAATCTCATCCACCTCAGGGGCCCTGCCACCAAGAAGTTGTTTAACCAACTATAGCCACAGATGAAATCAGCAGCGCTTCACCTGCACTATAAACTGTGTGAATAGAGCACCGTTTTCCTCTCCTGAGTTGCCTGACCCGGTCAGGGCAAATTGTTCCCTTGATGTCTCTTCCATAAGGATCGCTGGAATTGCTCTTTGTCTGGCCCGTCACCCAGGGCTATTTGCCATGGGAGACCCTACTAGGGGGCCAAAGCCCTTGGACAACATAGCTCCTGGGATCACTGGGACACAAAAACCCTCCACCACGATAAGGTGGCAATTCATGGAGGAACAATTGATTGTTTTAGAACAACCAGTCACTAAATTAGCAAGGTGTGAATCTACTCTAAACTTGTATTTGTGGTTCAGCATCATTAGGGCCTTTACAGGTGTTTGGGTTACCCATACTATGTGCACTAATGCACCCCCAAACCATCATACACCTGCTAAACACCTGCTTATTCATCTGAATATTATACTTAGATCTAATTAGAGCTTCTAATATGGTCAAAGAAAAATGGTCTAAAAAAATGGTTGCGTGCTATTGTCTAACCCTAGTTGCCTGAATGAAAGTCGTGTATTTATGCTTCAACCCCTTGTCTGTTTCTTCATGCTGACTGCAAATTCCCAGAAGCATAATTGCAGTTTAGTTGTGTGGGAACATCTGTAGCAATTCATGTCAGTTCAAATGATGAGGAAAAAAATCACCCAGAGTAAGTTCACCTCCTTCATCCAATAATCAAGGTACCCAGATTTCCCCAAAATGAACAAAGGATTACCCACGAGGCCAAGGATAGGTGCTTGGCTAACCGTCACACTGACAACATAGGGACTGACATTTCTCCACCGTAGACTGCCATCTTGCCTCTTTGCCTTGCCATATATGAATGAAAAATTCATATCATACCTTCATGCCTGACAAGAAGGTATGACCTGGGCTTGGGCTTATTTAAAAGAAAAACAAAACATTAATGAAGGACAGGTCGCCATACCCCAACCCTCTTGAGAGAAAGCTGCATTCTTGCAGCACCTTTCTTCTTATGTGTTCACATTTTTTCCCTTTTGGACTTTTACTTTTTAGTTCCTTACAACACTGCCATTTGAGGAACTGGGGAATCCCAGGAACTCCTCCTCATCACTCTTTTCACAAAAGATATCCAATATGCATTGCCGCTGGAGTTTTTCCAACCCATGCTGAAGATGGAAAACATGGTTTGAGTCGAGATTCAAGGACAGTTTTCCTGTCCTCACTTATGTCCTTGAGGAGTATATCCTGATTAGTCCAGTATGGTGCAAGACATTTTTGGGCCAGCTTTGCTGTGAAGGATTTCTCTGCCTTTGAGTGGGGATAGAATGCAGCCAGACTCTGTCATTTTCTTTTTACTTCCATGGATGTATGTTTTTGCCATAGTTTTTTGTGTGTGTTTGTGTGATCCAACTCTAATTTTGGTTTTCCTGTACAAAATCTTTGAGCTCCACAAACTTTTTCATAGGCTGGGGAATCTGGAGAAAGATTTCTGGGCTGTTGAAATGCATCCAAGGGGCCTTGGAGGGTGCGGCCCAGATTCAGTTCTGCTGGTGCGACTCCGGTGGTCTCCTACACTGCAGAATTCAGGGCAAAGTGGAAGACTAGAAGGTACAAAAAGTGGACAGGAGGACTACCTGCGTGAAGCTGGGTTCTGCCTGAATCAAGTGTCTCCTGGTCTACAGGATCCCTCTACTGGTTCACTGGAGAACAGATGAATTCTGTGGATTCTGAAATGGAACATGTAAATAAACCAACACAACTCTCTAACGGATATGGACCTAGCAGATGGAGACAGCCTTGCTGGCCCATTATCGTTGCTCCAAGTGGATGCTAAAGACTTAGCTCAACCCTTACAATGGCTGCAAAAATTGATAAAGGAAGTGAAAGAAAAAGGTGTGTGTGATTTGAAATCTGAAAAAGAAACATGACCACACCTGCAGTCAAACTATTTGAAATTCAACATGCAATCAGTGACAAGCAAGAACTGGAAAATCAACGTTTTTGTTTCTCTTCCAGGACTTAGTGCCCCCTAGTGAACAGAAGGTATAACACTTATTTAAAATAAAAAAGATCACAACATGTTGCTTGGTAGATATGCAGCATCTTGACATCTTAAAGGAAACACTACTCACTTTTTAGATGACTGAAGTTGAAAGGTCATTCCAGGTCTGGCTGTTTTTAAATGTTCCTTCAGGTTCTTTCCATTAAACATGCATCCAGAGTTCCCACCATTGGCTGTTGTTACACTAACATACAATAGCATAAAACAAGGCCTGTCCACTGCACTATGTGTAAAAAAGAATTCTTAAAATAGGCATTGTAAGATTACATAGAGCTTTTTGTGGCTATCTGACAGGTAGCAGGGTCAGATGAGATGATGAAACAAGAGGCAAAGCTTAAGAGTGTGTGTCTTGTGTCTGCAGGATATCTTTAACGCGGTGATCAAACAAAACCCGTTCCTGGTTCACCAGCTACCTTGTTTCTGGAACGTCCAGCTGTCTGACCACACCCGTTCTGAGAAGTGCTACAAAGATGTATCAGACCTAAAGGTGAGAGTGTGCTAACCACATTATGCACACACTTAGTCACTGCAAACATGCAAGACTTCACCTGCATTAATGAAGAATTTCAAGCCAGAGCCACACTCAGTGAGTTTCTACACTTTCAGGCAGAGAAAAATTGTGAGAAGACAACGTGTATTTTCCAGAACTAGAGGGATCTGCAGAGCTGCCTGAACCTATGATAAAACATGTATCCAAAATACTGTTGGACTAATATTGGTTCTATATTCAGCTGTTGTTTCAGTGATAAAATGTAACAGTGAACCTGACAGTCAGCAATTTGTACATCAATCTACCCCTTTATAGTTCAAGGTTCCAGCAACAACAATGTTTAATAATGCCTGGTTCTTCTTAATGTTTTATTCCAGCATCATAGTTCAGCTAATAACATTGCTGCAAGCAGTCAAAATGAGCTGGTATCAGAATAGTCCCTGATAAGTGGTCATGGATGATCTTCAAATTACTTGAGCAGACATTGACATTGACAGCAGGGACACTGAGAGCAAAGAGATAAAGATACATTTACATTTACTGCAGAAAAACACCTTAGAAAAAATGAAAACTACTTTCAACTGCTTCCTTTTCACAAAAGACCGTCACAGCAGGGAGCTTTGCATGTTTGATTTGGCAGGTTTTATGCCTTTTCTGACACAACCCCAGCGGATTTGGGTTTCTGGCTGGAACTGAGTCAGTGACCTTTTGCTTGCCAAGCAAAAGTGAAAATCACTACATTGTTGAGCCACATCTTACGAAGGAAATGGAATATTCTGAAACATATATAAAAATCAGCTGATTAGAAAAGCAGGTATGAACCAAGGTTATAATAGTTTTATATTTTACATTATACTTTAGTTTTATTTTGTTTCAACTTTTTTCCCTCTAATTCAGTTTGTTTTCATTCGTTTTTAGAGTGGTTTTGCTCATTTTTATTAGTTTTTATTTTTTGGTTAATGCTTAGTTTTAGTTTCGTTTTCATTAGTTTTAGCTTTTTCATAGTTTGTCAGGTGCAAGATTCAAGGTGCAATAAATGTATTAGTGCATTTTCCCTCTTGCGGTGTATTAACTAGGCCGCAGTTATTTTTTTTGGTGAAAACGGTACATTATGGTTGTCACCTCGTTCTCTGTCAGAGCTGCTCAGAGACGCTAGCTTGGTTAGATACTCACTTAGACTTCTGCGTTGGGTCTTTGCAGGGCCTATGTACGCAACCTACTGGCATTTATTCTTGTGTAAGCCGCATTATGTGTGTTAATTACCTTGTGGTCGTGTGCTGGTGTTTTATATGTGGTGCCGGCCAACAGAAACAAAAAATGCTGGGACTTTTTCCTCTCCTTGGTCCTCTCTCTTTGTTGTCAGTTTTTTTATTCGCTTTTTATTCCTGCAGCAAAAAGTAGCTGGAAATGCACAAGAGGACTCGACTGTGCCGAACAGGCCAATCACAATCGTTCTGGGTTGCGGACCCAACGTGTTGTTACATTTCTCGAGAGGTGCGCGTCAGGTTACGTTGTAGATTACTGCATAGGCTCAGAGCGGTTTCATCCTAGCCCCGCCATACAAGTGTTGTTGCCAAATGGCGCTAATCTCTCCTTCTCCAAGGCAACCCAGGTTGTCAGTGGTGCATCATTTCAACATCTCATGTCATGAGATATTATGTTACCTTAACCAAAATATTGCTACCTCCTCACTAGTGCCCCGAAATGCTGACTACAGTAATTCTGAAATTTGTGACTTGTGCATTCATGTTTGGTTGTTGGAGTTAGATAATTAGCATTCACCTGTGCATTGACAAGGAACTCCCCTGTTCTTCACTTCCCACATAAGATTGTTCAGATCACAGAAAGGATATAGAACAAAGATCAAAAGTAAACTCAAAATGTATTAATTCTTCTTGCTGACAATGGTTTTTCAGCACTATCTCTTAGGATTTCTTCTCATGTACTTTTAGAAAGAATGTATTTACTTTAAGAGTGTCTGAGGTGTTTGATAAATGTATCGAGTCAGAAGGTGTTTTCAGTGTTTGAAATTCTTTGTTTCAAAAGGAACCAAGAGTATTTTTTAGGATTTGGTGGAATGCAGTTGGTTTATTGCTCTAGTTCTTTAGAACATGTTGATATCAGAAGTTTCCTGATCATTTCACTGCTCTCCTGTCTGTGGTTCTCCTCAACAGGTGATCCACTGGAACTCTCCAAAGAAGTTGCGAGTAAAGAACAAGCACGTGGAATTCTTCCGGAATCTCTATCTTACCTTTCTGGAGTATGATGGCAACCTCCTGCGACGAGAGCTGTTTGGCTGTCCTAGTGAGGCTGACCACAACAGTGAGAATGTAAGTGGAACTGCTTCTGTATTTCTGTTTCTGCTGTCAGTGTAGTGACAGAGTTGTTTAAGATGGTGCAGAACCGCTGTTTGATTCCTTGCAGTACTGACTTTTCCAAGCTCTGTCATCCATTTAGTTTTGTTAGATGTTGCACAAATTAGTTACATATGTAGCATTAAAATGGCAAATTTCAATTTGAATAATGTTTATAAGGCAGAAATTCTCCTGCCAGTAAGTGGCATCACGAGAATGATTCAAATATTGGCATGCAGACATATTCAAGCCACAGCTCTTATTGAGCATGAGAAATCTAGGGAAACTGGACAGAGTACATACAAGCTTCAACAACTCCTGTTTCATGGTGACGTCACTTACCTATTACTTCCTGTGCCCACTATGTTGCCTTAGGTAAGACCAGAGGTGGGAAATAACGAAATACAAATACTTTGTTACGATACTGTACTACTGTAGAATTTTCAGCTGAATGCACATGTACACAATGTTTTAAATAATGACCTGCCATGCACACTCAGGATGGCCCCGCTCTGACAACAGCCAGTAACATTTAATACTGATCAATTTGATGTATGTTAAGACATTGTCGTTGGTATTTTCTAAAAACAGCTACAGTAATCCATTACGTTCCAGGACCACCCGCGATAAGTGAAAATCCGCAAAGTAGGGACGCTATATTTATTTTAATACTTATACATTATTTTAGTAGTTATACATTATTTTAAGTTTTTATAAACCCTCCCCACACACTTATACACCAAATGTATACATTACTGTACAACACGTACTACGCATGTGAAGAACGAGTGCCATAAAAACCCGCGAAACAGCGAGTCCACGAAAAGCGAACCGCGAAGTAGCGAGGGATTACTGTAGTTGTTACATTAGCCACCGTTGGCAGTGTAAGAGAATGAATCAAGGGGAGCGTTTATTAGAAGATAGATTTAGCACTTTGCCATTAGAGTAAAAAAGAGAAATTAAACATTTGGGCCCACAGCTTCCAGAGGACTTTCGTAACATTCAGTTCAGAAAAGACCAAAAACTGCCGTTCAATCCAGAGTCAAACGAACAAAAAACATGGCTAACTAAAAGTGTTGCCAAAAAGCCACTCCTCTGTTTTCCTTCCCTGCTCTTTGGAAGGGAAACTGCTTGGGCCACCACTGGATTCAAGGATCTGAAGCATCTTTTGGAAAGACTGGCCAAACATGAAAGCAAGTGTGATATAACATGAGGTGCCATTCCCTACTCCAACCACTCCCAAGAAAAGGCCAGCAGCACAGCACAAGTTAGGAGTTATGCAGCAGTTTATTTGAGCAAAATATACAGTGAGAAAGTATTTACAATTTTCTATTTACAAAGAGTCAGGCTTGAGACTAGGTATACAAATTAGCTAACGCTGTCCACTCACAGTTCTCACATACTCAGAATCACGAGCAAAAAATGTCTGGCTGTTTGTTTGGTCTGGAGGAGACGAGGAGAGGGCGAGGTGGCTGTCAGCTGGAGCAAGAGGCTGCTGTCTGTCCAATCATCTAATCCCACATCAGGCACTTACTCAGTCTGGCCAACCAGCAGTCTCCATCCTTCACAGCCAACACACACACACACACACACACACACACACACACACCTTGGAAGGAAGAGGGAACAAAGCACATACCCACATACACTCTAGTGGGAGAAGCCAAACAGATAAACATGCTATATAATCCTGGATCATAACACAGATTAGGCTCAACAGCTTAGATTGATGCACATTTATCTGCTTTCACAACTCTTTTTTTTTTCTCCAATGCACCCAAAAGAACAGCTTTAAAAGAAGAGAGGTGCAAACCCAGACCTCTGGCTACTTGATCGAAAGTAGAACAGTAAATGTTGTTTGGGAGAACTGTGTGGATATTTAAGACTGTCTGGATAAGATCCAGACCAAACTGGGTTAGCTGACAGTGTTACCACACATGATGCCTGTGACCTCTCTGTGCATGTTTGTGCACTTTTTCTATTGGCTGATGCCAGAGGTCAATATTCTGTATAATATCCTGCAAAAACAAGATGTAGATGGAGCCACAATCATCCCGACAGCTTCAGAAACAGCATGGCTCGACTGAGAGAGCGGGAGGAGAAGCACTAGCACAGGAGAGGGAGAACACTGGGACTAAATGGGGCAAAACCAATACCACTGCTGTAATGAAGGAGGCATATGACACTGCACTTGCACGGGTACAGGAGAGATTTTGCAGACATTGTGCTGCAAAAGTCATCCGTTTGGACTGCTCTTCAGCAAGTTTGTTATATCATTTCCCAGTGCTGTACTTGAATATGCAGTCAACTGAATATTTGTCCAACTGCACAAAAAAAAAAAAGAGCTAGAAACCAAAAAGAAGTCACTGTACAGTCACTTCAAGTTGCAGATAAGAAATAGATGCTAGATGTTAGATTCAACTCATTGTCATTGTGTACACAAGGCACACAACGAAATGATCGTCCCAGATCACTCATACAGAGACGAGCATCCACGGTCTCGCAGCCAGAGACCGATCAATCTCCCCACTGGCAGGCTCATAGTCATGCACACCTACAGCAACAGATTGAAACCCAGCTTCTTCCCTGTAACTATGAAGACTGCTGCAGGAAATATGACATTCTCCTTCCTTTTGCCCCCTACTATTACCTCCTAGTCCAAAAATACAGACTACTGAAATACCTGCTTGCACATTTGTGACTATGTGCAGTATTTCTGACCATCGTCTTCCACCTATTCAGGGCCGGGTCCGGGGCAGCAGCCTAAGCAGAGAAGCCCAGACCTCCCTCTCCCCAGCCACCTCCACCAGCTAATCCAGGGGGGGCCCCAAGGCATTCCCAGGCCAGCCGAGAGATATAATATCTTTAGTGTGTCCTGGGTCTGCCCCGGGACATGCCCAGAACACCTCACCCAAGAGGGGCCGGGGTGGCATTCTAGTCAAATGCCCGAGCCACCTCAACTGGCTCCTTTTGATGTGTGCTTTTATTGCCATTGAAACAGAAACTAGAATGAAATTAGGAGCACTGCTCCACCATCTGATGTATACAAAGACACAATCACAACTATCATTCACAAAAACTTACATGATAATAAATAAACATGAGAAAATGAGAATCTGTTAAAGTATATACTGTACAGTGCACTGTAGTGTCAAAAGTGATAAAAGTGACTTGGTGACTGTTACTGCATATGATAGTTTATAGGTATGATGGCTCTGGATGCATGGCTTTTAGCAGTCCTATAGGGCCTGCCTGATGGCAGCAGCTGGAAGTGCTTATGGCCAGCATGTGAGGGGTCCTTTATGATATTCCTGGCTCTGCTGAGGCAGTGGGATTTGGCAATATCAACATGGGCAGTGAGCAGCCAGTGATCTTTTCAGCAGAATGGATGACGCAGTGTAGGTTGTTTTTTTTTGTCTGCTACTGTACATCCTGTAGCGACCGGTAGCGTCTCTAGTTGGAGAGTGTTGGGCTGATTTTAGCTGTGTGGAGCTTTCCTCTTTTTAATCCTGTTTTACTTCCCCCGAACCTCCTAGACCTTTTAGGGAGGGGAACGTAACACAAGTGCACATGCTGCTAGACTTTTTTGTGATGGCAGTGGTGTTGACAGTCCAAGAGAGATTGTCAGAGATGTGAACCGCATGAAACTTAAAAGAGTGGACTTTCTCCACATAGACACCATTAATCAGCAGAGGTGTAGGGTCCTCATTCTTCTTCTTCTTCCAGGATAAGTTCCTTGGTTTTTGTGGTGTCCAGTTGCAGGTTGTTTCTTGGACACAATGCTGTCAGTCCCTGGATGTCATCCCTGTACTGTGTTGCCCTTTGAAATGAGACCATGGTTGTGTCATCACCAAATGTAATATATGCTCTGGTGTGCTGGAGTACAGTCATAGCTATATAAAGATTAAAGCAGTGGGGTGAGTACACAGGCTCAAGGGGCACCAGTGTTGAAGTGATTGAAGAAGATAGGTGGGGCCCGAGTATAATGCTCTGTGATTGGTTTGTAAGAAAGTCTTTCATCCAGATGCAGATGGGGGTGGAGAGCCACAGGTGGAGCAGCTTGTTGGTGAGCATGTCCAGGAGGATGTTGTCCAATGCTGAACTATAATCGATGAAGAGCATCCTCACGTAGTTCCCTCTGTGCTCCAGATGTCTCAGCGCAGTGCATGTTGCTATAGCAATAGCATCCTCATTGGATCTGGTAGCCCAGTATGTATATTCATGTGGACTGAAGGAGGCCGGTAGGCTGGCTTTAATGTGCTGAAGAACCAGTTTCTCAAAGCACTGGTCTATAGACATTGAGGTCACCAGGGGCTGGCTTCTTTGGCACCGGAATGATGATTGCAGACTTTTAACAGGGTAATATGGTGGATTGTGACAAGGAGATATTGAAAATCTTTGTGAAGACACCAGAAGGATGGTCAGTACAGGACTGAAGCACTTTGCCTGGTACTTTGTAATGTCTAGCAGCCGTCCTTGGGTTGACTGACCTCAATACACTGCTCACTTCCTGCTCTGCAGAGTGAGAGTATGGGCGGAGGTAGGCGGTGGAGGCAGCACATCATATGCAGGCCAATGTGAAGTGGTTCATCTGTTTAGCCAGTGAGGCATCAGTTTTGGAGGTGTTGATGATGCAGCATTTGTAGATGGATAATGTGCTATACCGCTTGGCACACCCTGCATGGGTTATGACCAGTAAGATGGATTTCCATCCTTTTTTTGTAACCCTCCTTTGTCTCCTTGATGTCCCTGTTCAGATCAGCTCTGGCAGAGCTGTGCTATTTGTTATCCCCCAGTCTGAATGCTGTCTTAAAGTATTTCAGGAGATGTTTTCACCTGCAGTGTGAGGTAGTGAGAATACTGGTATGAATTTGGGCTTAGTTCACATGTGGGAGGGAGGATTTTGACACATACAGTGGTGTGAAAAAGTGTTTGCCCCCTTCCTCATTTCCTGTTTTTTTGCATGTTTGTCACACTTACGTGTTTCGGAACATCAAACCAATT
>JASGAU010341932.1:0-11474 GCA_030220045.1 Australoheros facetus
TCCTACGCCTATGCATACACAGTTACTACGCGTATATTTGATGTACCTGTTACATTATAGCCTTTCATAGTCTGGAATGACTGCCTGGTCTAGATATGGCCAAGTTTCAGCTCTTATAGCTGCAGTGTGCTTAGAGGACACATATCATCGGTCTCATGTGGATCCTTTTTACTCAGTGGAAGTTGACCTCTGACCTGCACGTTTGTATTGCAGCATGCACGGGCCAACAGGCCAGTGCCCTCACCCACGCGTGCTGCCAAACCTGGTGGCAGTGTGTCTGGCTGCCATTTATTCCTGTTATGAGGAGTTCATCAACAGGTGAGTCACACCTGCAAACAGTAGCTGCTTCTTCTTCTTGTCATTTTCTTGAACTCCACACATTTTGTAAACTCTTTGCTCACCTTACAGTGTCAGCTTTGATCATTTTACTCATTCAGCCTTCCACTTATGTTCCCAGTCTGTTTAAGTTCTCTGCAGTTAACTGATCTGCTGATCACACTTTAATGCTGGCTCCATAAAAGAGATATCTTATTACAATGTGTGCATTGTTGTATGATGAAATATTCAGAAGCGGAACATAATTTTAATCAATGTTTATTTTGTACTTATGAGTCAGAGCATTTATTGGCAGGATTTTAACAATGTGAAAATGATCTTTTCAGGCGTACTTGCTTCTACGGTTCCACCATTTAAAAGATTGCTTTTAGGCTCCTTTTAGTTGCTGTTCTGGCTGAAGGGTTATTCTGTTGTTTGCCTCCGAGCTTTCATTGATTAGACAAACACATGACTGGTAATTTCCCACATGTTGTAGGATTAATATGAAGGAAATGGTACAAACACTAATTTGCAGATGTTACCAGGAAAGCAGGCGGTAACAGTTTCGATCATCAAACCACATTATGTCATTTATAGCCCTAAACTAATCTACAATGTTCCAGAGTGCCACAGAAATACATGAGCAATTATATACAAAAAAATAAATGGAAAACAATTAAATACATAACCTGATTGTGTTTGCTGAGAAGAATAACCTGAGGTTTTGTTGGGTTCAGGTTCCAGTCTGGATTCTTATTAAACCTCAGCTTTGCCATTCTGGACTGTTTTTTCTTTTCTTTTCTGAGACGGGAGCTTATTTGGATAAGAGGGTGCAGTTACCTGCTAACACTAGCAGGTTTGGTAGCTGCTCCATCCGTACTCTATCCATCCACTTAGTACTGCTGATTAGTGCTAATAAAATATCAGTTTCACTCAGCAAGCCATATTATTTCTCAGCTAATGCCATTTAAATGTTCCAAACAGAACCAGCCCCATAAACACAGTTTGGTGACTGATGCAGGCGAAGTGTTGCATGCAGCCATCAGCTACAGCACCCTGTGCTGGCACTGTTATGCCTTTTCACTGACCTCTGATCTATATTCAGCCGTGTCTGTGGTGTTTTCCATTTGGACTCTTTCTGGACTTCATTGGCCGTCTTAGCTCCCTTCACCCCAGAGAGGATCCCTTTTTTCAAATCTCGGCCACACACAGGAGCGTCACTGTAGGAACGGTCTTCTCTGCCTCCAGCAGCATCTGACCTGCCTCTTCCTTCTCATCTGTGCTTTTAGACCTTTTCCTGCATGTCATCATCACCGATGTTTGTCTCTCTTCTTTGTTGTAGTCGGGACAACTCCCCCAGCCTGAAGGAAATCAGAAATGGCTGTCAACAGCAGAATGACCGCAAACCCCCGATGCCGCTACGCCTGCTGCGGCCCGAGCCTCCAACGCCACCTCCTGCCACCATCCTACCGCTCTCTACCACCCCCAGCCCTCCTCAGCCACCTCTCCCTGCATCCACCGTCCCCGTTGCCCCGTCCATCCCCATCTCCTCCCCAACGCCCTCCCTGCCACTTTCGCCCCCTCCTTCCGTCGTCAACTCCAGCGAGATCCTGGTGGAGTTAGAGCGGAACAACAACTCGGCAAACACCAAACGGAAGGGCGGGCCAAAGGGGGGCGACAGCGAACCCAACCTCATTGACTGCCTGCTGGTCAGCCCGGCCGTCAACACTCTGTCCATCCAGCTGCCGGCACAGGCTGACCGAGTGCTGGGCTGCTTCGCGCTCATCCTGAAGATGCTGTGAGTAAACACGAGGCTGTCACTGGATGCAGTGCTTCTCTCAGTTGTAGCTTAAGCTGAAGGCTGGGGACTACACCCTCCTCTTTCATTGTCACACTGACTCTGCGTCCTTGTTTTGTGGCTGGTAGGTCAGACTATGATGACTGGAGACCTGCTCTGGCCAGCCTACTGCAGCCCATCCCCTTCCCCAAAGAGTGAGTATTTGTCACAGACATGCATGTAATATAGCATATAGCATAGATAATAGGATATATAAATATATTTAGTTAAATTCACCTGCCATGATGTCACCCACTGGTTTAGTTAACCTATTAACTGGCAGTGTACCGCCCACCCGACGTTTGTCGTGCTTCCGAATTTGCAGCCTCATACGTCACAATAACGCAACAGTCCGCTATTACGATGGTTTTATATGGCAGGCTAGACCCCCACAATTTGATTGACACCTCATTCAGCCAACCATGTTAAGAAATGGGTTTTCCAGAGCCAATAATAGCCAGAGAGCGTCACGTGGCTTCTCTGGACATGCCCCAAATATTCTCCAATCGTTCTGATTGGTCATCTCAGACCCAAAATCTAAAACCACAGATGTATAGCCAATACAATTCCTGACACGTGGGTATATGGCACCTCAGGGTTTGTTTTTTCACATGAATCCACAAACTTCCTCTTTTGTCAGTGCGTCCTACATGCGTGAAACTGAGCAGGAAGTAAGTGTGTGCGCCGTCATGCGTAAACAGTGTTTACAATACTTTTTCTCACCAACGGATTGTCAGAATGCATCAAAAACAGACTATATTTGTTCAATGAAGTAACAAAATGACTCACAAGAGTGGATTATTATTTATTAGAGGACTTCGTTGCTGATTCGACCGGTTTTACGGCTGCAAAATCCCACAAACGAACAGCTCTTACTCACAAAAGGCGATTATAGTAAGTGTTTACAGGCCAAACGCGCACATCCAATAGTTAAAGGGGTTCAGGAACAAAGATTGTAATGAGAAGAAGAAGAGTTGGTGCCACTTGGAGTCTCCAAATGGCACCAATTAGACAATGCCTGGACATCAACACACAAAAACGTGTCCAAAACAGTACGTTTTTGTGCTATTTTGATAAAATTTGAAAAACAAGTTTCATTTTATTTTCCAGTCCATACCTTCAACACTCAGTGTTGAAGGTAAAAAAATTGTCTAATTTTTTTGTGTTCCAAACTTAATAGATACGTACTAAATTACTAATTACAGTTACAGCATTTTTGACTGCAAAAATTAAAAATATAGCTTTTCATCTTCACAAAGAGACCAAGCCTTTGCATGTACTCCAAAGAGTTCAAGAACAGCAGCTGATTTACTTTGGGTATGCTTTTTCAGGCTTTTTTGGTGATTTTGGTGTCGCCAGTTAACAGGTTAACAAGCTGCATCCATAAACTGAATGAATGCAGCACACAGACACCTGTGAGCTAATAACACAGAATTTCTTTCACCAAAACTCAAGCACAAACGTCCTGCAGCAGTGAGACTGATTGACTACAGGTCCCCATTTCAGGAGCCCCGAACTCTAGCCTCCAATTACACCCACAGCTGCATGAATGGAGATGCCGCTCCGCCTGCAGAGGCCAAACCTGTTTGTAGCGGGGCGCCGAGAAACTGCAGCTTCTGGCACAGTTTCTCAGCCGGAGAGTTTGCTACACGATTTTCACACATTCCCATTTCATTCACTCATCCAGTCATCGTTCTTCAGTCCAACTGAAATGATGAAAGATGTTTAATAACTGTCCAAGAAAAAAGCTCAAACCTCGAGTTTCATACAAGAACAACAACAAAAAATGGAAGTGAACATTTTTCTTCACTTAAACGTGTCGAACTGGTATTACAGCAGTTAAAATGCTGTGTAGTGTAATATGAGATGGAACAGCATAAGTGCTTAAAACATTTTCACAGTGAACTTAAATGAAGCGTTGACCACATCAGGGTTGTTTCAGCTCTACAGCAAAACTGCATTTCTCAGCCTTTTCCTAAAAGGCCATCTTTCTGAGGATGGCCTTTTAGGAAAAAGTACAAGCTTTTTATTAAAAAGGAAACAGGGACTTGGTGCTTATGTTCAGTGGGAGCTGCTCGTGGTGGCGAGCTCTGCTTCCTCTGGGGCAGCTGTGAAGCTGCGAGGAAGCGCTAAAAACTGCAGTTCCTGTAATGGCCACTTGAGGCCAAGTCAACCCCCACAGACTCCCTGCAGTTACCACATCTCCCACCTTCCTCACTGTCACCGGCTCATGCAATGCGTGCACATTTCTGACAAGGACCCGTGGGGGTGCCGCTGCTGACGTGGTGAGGTACCTTACCGTGCCTCCCAGAGGATCGTGATCCCCAGTGAGCCCGCTGTTGTTGGCCAGAAGTAGCCCAGAGCTGTCTTTGTAATTGGCTGGCTGATCCACAGCTTCATTAATGGCAACTAGACAACAAGTTGTTGTTTGAGCACCGCTGGGTCCCACCTGCGCCACTGCTGCCTGGTCCATGTCTTCAGGCGTCATTAGGAAAAGCAACAAAACTCCCCGGGACCCTTTAGCTCAGGACCAAATGAGTCATCTCACACAAAGTGAGAAACATATGCATGCAGAGGACTAATTAACACATTACAACTTGTTAGTCACACATTAATGACTCCATAATTATCATCCAGTCCTACAGTGTAATGTATATGATTCTGAGGACAGCCATCATGAATCGTTAGGTGTTTTAAGTATATTTAAACTATTCTAAACATTTTTTACCAACAGTGTTTAAATGTTGTTTAAAGTGTAAACTTGTGTTCAGTCTTCACGCAGCATTTAAAACCTCCTGGAACACCCTGGTACCTCACTGTTAGCCACAGGCATTTCTGTAATTGCATCTGCATTTTTCACTTGTAGCCAAAACATGTTTTGTGAGGTCACAGCGACCTTTATCTTTGCCCAGTGTAATCTAATCGGGTTATCCTTGAGACAAAGCGAGTGTTTGTGGCAGATCACAGACACGACGTTGTCACAACGGGACTTTCTCAGTGAAATTTGTTTTATTCTGATTATAAAAACTAATTTGTATCTTCTGCATCTGTATGTAGCGTAAGAGCTTTCAATGTGCACCATTTGATTATGTAACGTCTAGTTATGGTCACGGCAAAAAGAAAGTTCTAAGGTTTTACGTGTTAGGACATAAAAAAGCTAATCTGCTCCTTAAAATGAGATTAAATGACACGTTACACCATGCCAAGAAAACTCCTCTGAAATGCAGAAGCAGTGTGTGGAAAAACTAAGGCCAGCTCGACTGCTTCCATAGGAAATGCGAAGGCCAGTAGCAGCCAGCTGCTGATGATCAAATGCTCCTGATTAACTGATCATCAGCCAGTGTGAGCACCTCTATAACAGGTTTGGGCAGTTTGTTGCTCTGGAGCATTTAGCAGTGTGCTAACACAATGCTGTGGAGGAAAGACATCAGCGCCTACCAGTCTTCCCAGGAGTGGACTCAGGAAATTCACCCCAAGATCATCAGAGGCTATCAGAGAAATGGCAGCAAGCCCAAGAGCTCCATCTCTATAGGCCTCAGTTAGCATGTTAAAGGTCAAAGTTCATGAGAGCAAAATTAGAAACAGACCGGCTTATTTGGAGGAAGCCTCTGCTCTCTAAAAAGATCATGACAGCACGGCTCAGGTCTGCAAAGCTGCATCTGAACAAACTAATGTTTGTTCACAACACACAGCAGCACCAACACCTCAGACCAGCTGTCAGCACACTGGAGGAGGGTTGAGGATTCAGGCTTGTTTGACAGCCACAGAATGAAGGTGCTACAGTGGCCCAGTTAGAGTCCAGACCTCAGCCTGCCTGAAATGCTGCGGCAGGACCTTCAAACAGAGCCTGCAAACCTCAATGAGCCGAAGCAGCGCTGTGAAGAAGAAGAGGGGGCCACAATCCCTCCACAGTGATGCGAGACTGAAGAATTCTGGAGTATGGATAAAGTTGTTGCTGCTGAAGGAGGTTCCATAAGACACTGAATCACAGGGTGGACTTAGTTTTTCTGCTTCTGCATTTTAAATTTGATCCTGTTACATAATAACATGGTGTAATGTGTCATGTGCTGTTGTTAATCTGCATTTACCTCATTTAAAGAGCCAGTAAGGATGAGATCATTGATTATGATTTAGAGTGTGTACTCTTTTTAGCATGCTTGTGTATTTACAGTGATGCACTGAGGAACACCAACATGCTTTCCTTTAAAAATGGACCCCTCGTCCTCCCTGTCCTCCACCCATGGTTGCACTGTTATGGTGATGTGCGGTAGCTACGTCCAGATGGTCTTTGGCTGTCATTTGCTCCTCACTGCAGATCAGAGCCTTTGACATATTTTTATAAGGACAATGAGTGCATACAAAGTAGCCATACAGTAAAATAAGAGCTCACTGATAACTTCCTGTGCAGTTGTGTAGGGTGCTAATGCTGTATGGTTGTCACAGAACTCCTGGGTGCATCTCACAGCACACCATTTGGGAACAGTTCACAGAAATCATGTGTACATGTGCTGGAAATGTCACGATGAGCTCTGCAGTCCCTCTGCGTGTCAACTGTATCCACCAACACAAAGTAACAGCGTGCCTCTGTGTCATCAGCTTTATATCACTAAAGGCAGCTCAGCCTCCAGAAAGGCGTGGACGCACATCAGATCAGAGCTGTGCAGTATTTTAAAAAATGCATTCATGTGTTTGGGGCTGTAACCTCTCATGTCTCTGTCCATCTTCTCTGCAGGGCTCTTGCACATGCCAAATTCACAAAGTAAGTAACTGAGACATGCTCTAAGTAAGGGGGGGGGGCTCCAGTTTTCAAACAAGCTGACGTGTGTGTTTTCATATTTGTGTCTAAACAGGGAGCTGAAATATGTCATTCAGAGGTTTGCAGAGGACCCTCGGCAGGAGGTGCGTGTGCGCGCACGTGTGTGCATGTGTGTGTGCTCAGGTTTACCTCTGCTTCGAACATAAGGAAGGAGAATCACTCCTGTGTGTGTGTGTGTGTGTGCTTTCCAGGTCCACTCCTGCCTGCTCAGTGTGCGTTCAGGGAAAGACGGCTGGTTCCAGCTCTACAGTCCAGGAGGCGTGGCCTGTGATGATGATGGGGAGCTCTTTGCCAGTATGGTGAGTGTATGAACACACATACACACACATCATCCTGAACTGTTACTGTAAAGAGACCCTCTGCTCTTCTTCTGTCCTCCAGGTTCATATCTTGATGGGCTCCTGCTATAAGACCAAGAAGTTCCTCCTCTCTCTGGCTGAAAACAAGCTGGGCCCCTGCATGCTGCTGGCCCTGCGTGGAAACCAGACCATGGTGGAGGTGGCTGTCTTTTAATGCTTCTATTATAACTGATTTCAGCATTTAGAAGGTCCTGGGTTTGATTCCACCGGGCCTTTCTGTGTGGAGTTTGCATGTTCTCCCCATGTTTGCGTGGGTTCTCTCCGGGTTCTCCAGTTTCCTCCCACAGTCCAAAGACATGCAGTTAGTGGGGTTAAGTTAGCTGGTGATTCTAAATTGCCCCTAGGTGTGAATGTGTGTGTGCATGGTTGTCTGTCTCTCTGTGTTAGCCCTGCGGCAGCCGGGATAGGCTCAAGCCCCCCCCATGACCCTGAACAGGATAAGTGGAAGCATCACTTTCTGCTTTTTGTTGTAGTTCAGCATCACACTGTGGGCATGTGTGTCTCACTTTAGTCACTGTGTCTTTGTGTGGCGCTGTTTCATGTGCCTCATCCATCCATCCATCCATCCATCCATCCTCCTCTTATCCTGTTCAGGGTTGGGGGTTGGGGGGGCTGTCACCTATCCCAGCTGTCACAGGGCTAACACAGAGAGACAGACAACCATGCACACTCACATTCACACCTAGGGGCAATTTAGAATCACCAGTGAACAGGCAAACACAGGGAGAACATGCAGTCTTTGTGGCTTTTTGTGTATATTTGCCTGTTTGTGGTTGTTTACGTGGCCTTTTGCTCAGTTTGTTCTTACTTCAGTAATCAGGGGCTCTTTTTGCTAATCGAGCATCCCCGTGTGCTTCCCTGTCAGCTTGTTCAGTATTCCAACCACGAGTGGTTCAGTTTTCATGTGAATCTGAGTTTCTTACCAACACGGGACTGAGGCGTTTTGTGCTGTGCTAACAGAAATGTTTCAGCTGCTTACGTGCTGGTACAGAGTAAAGTACAGCCTATCAGCAGCTTTATCTTGTGTATCTTGTGTGATATGTTTCCAGATCCTCTGTCTCATGCTGGAGTACAATATCATTGAGAATAAAGACACGCAGCTGCAAATCATCTCCACCCTGGAGAGCACCCAGGTGGGGCTCCGCATGTACGAGCAGCTCTGCGACCGACAGCGAGAGCTCAAAGAGCTGGTGAGTTAGCGCTCCGCCTCCACTCGCGCCCAACTTTTAGTAGGAGCGCCAAGGCTGGCGGTCAGCGTGCTGCGGTGGGTGCGCACAAAACTAAAGTCACCAGTTTGTCATTGCTGCAGATTGACGTGTCGTCACCCGGTTACAGTTAACAGTCAGTCTGCTGTTCAGCAGTGATGAGGGTCTCAGAGCTCGCATTAGGAAAAAATGAAGGACCAAAGGTGTATTTATACTTACACATGTGCAGCATCATGTGTTTGAAAGCTTTGAGGCAGTGTTTTCAGCAGGAGCAGGAAAAATGAATAATGATAATAATGATAGTAACAGGGTGCTTCCTACACAAACTGCCAGTGTGGTTATAATATGTAGTTTTTACACTTAAATGCCATCAAGATTGGAGCTCCTGTACGTCTCTGCTGTTCAGCTGAACTGAGGATGAAGGTTCAAAACTCTGCTTTCAGTTTGTTGGTGCAGCTGATGCAAATTTCTTTTTATCACATTTTCCCTTCGGTCACCGCAGACACACTGGTACACATCACTGTCAGTAGTTATACTGTAATATTCATTTTATCATGGCTGAAAGACCAAATGTGCCCCTCACACCTCACTTTAGGAAACAGACGGGAATAAAACTGGAAAGTTTCTGAAAGTTTCCCAGAATGAAAACCTCCTTTTTCAGACGACGACCTTTAAAACAGCTCAAAATGACCCTTTTCCACCTTTGTTTGGTCCACACTTACAAAAGTGTGTTTCAGGGAGGAAAGAAAAATAACTGAAAGGTCATGTTTGAATATGTAAATTAGATATCATTTAATTAAACAGATGCTAATTTGCATAAATGCCCAGCAGGCAAAGTGGGTGAAAAACACTTAAATGTGTGTTTTGGTCATTTCTGCTGCTTCTGTCACGGTGCTGCAGAAACAGGTGATAAAACAACATGTATCTAATATTTGCTTATCATACGTCATTCACGGTCATACACAGACTCCATTTATTTGCAATTCAAATAAACATGTTTATATTCGCGACTTATCTCGGCTCATATTTAAAGTCCTTCCCAGTAACTGTTTTCTTTATCATACCAATACAGCCGAACACCATCATCTCTGAACCTTTAGAGGGACAGGAACACTTTATATGTGCTGTCCATCCTCAGAGAGGCGGAGAAGCATGCAACCTAAAACGTTACAACGTGCATGTTGTAATGCTCTGAGTGCCCTTTAAAGGGCTGATAAATGAAATGCAGCGTTAAATAATGGAATAAATGGATATAAAGAGTCTGTGTGAAGGAGACAGAACACTGAAGGTGGTTCTAATCATTTCATGACCTTCACAGTTAAAACTGTCTCAAACATGATTCACGTCTGTGTGGGTCAAACTCTCGCTCTGCATTAATGTCATCGTGTAGAAATAAATAAGTTGTTATCTCTGCGTGAGCACAAAGTGAAGCCGTTTTGAAACATGCCGTTATTGAATTTAAACATAAGCTGAGCAGATCTGCTCACACGCGCCCTCTACTGTCGGAAAAGATCCCTGCACGGCCTCCAGCTCAGATGCCATCTTTCCTTCTGTTCTCTCCTCAGCAAAGAAAAGGAGGCCCTACCCGGCTGACCCTGCCCTCCAAGTCCACGGTGAGGTTACACAAACACTGTCCTGGAGCATAAGAGACCTCCTGATTCGACTCTCACAATAACATGTCCTCTCTGCTGTAGGATGCAGACCTGGCCCGCCTGCTGAGTTCAGGTTCTTTTGGGAACTTGGAGAACCTGAGTCTGGCTTTCACCAATGTCACCAGTGCCTGTGCTGAGCAGCTCATCAAGCTGCCTTCACTCAAACAGCTCAACCTCTGGTCCACGCAGGTACGCAGGCCCGGCACAAACGGCTGCACAAAGACACAAATAATGACTGTAAATGAGCCTGCCTGGTGTGTAACACCTGCCCTTCTCTTTCTCTGCTCCACACTGTAGTTCGGGGATGCAGGACTGAGGTTGTTATCAGAGCATCTGGCCTGCCTTCAGGTTCTGAACCTGTGTGAGACTCCCGTCACTGATGCCGGTCTCCTGGCACTCAGCTGTAAGAACGCAGACATGAGTTTTTATGATTCAGAGAATAACCCATGAAGAAGAGCATGTTATAGAAAGTATGTGTGTGCTTGTTTCAGCCATGAAGAGTCTGTGCAGCCTGAATATGAACAGCACCAAGCTCACAGCTGACACATACGAGGACCTCAAGGTAACACGGCAGCTGCCAAAGCACCAACAGGACCTGCTGTGCTCTGTCTGAATGGACACGTCACGCTGCGTGTTCCTTAGTGCTGTGTGGCCGTTTGACCACAGTGTGTGTTGTATTATGGGGTGTTTGAGGCCTTAATGTTACTGATGAGGCGTACGCAGACTGTCCTATGTTGTATATACTGCACGAGTCTCAGTCTCAGCATTTATCCAGTCAGTATTTAATGTGAGAGTCACCGGCGCCCGTGTTGTCTCTAAATGATGTAACCTTTGACACTTCCTGCGTGTTCACGCACCATCTCTCTCTCTCTCTCTCTCTCTCTCTCCAGGCCAAACTGCCCAACCTGAAGGATGTTGATGTTCGCTACACTGAAGCCTGGTGATCGACCCCGATCCACGACACACGACACACACACACACACACACACACACACACACACGTCATCTCCATCAACACTGTCATTACACCAGGAACTGAAACGCCCTGGCGTGAGGATCACCTCCTCTGACCAGACATTTGCGTATGAGGAGGAGCCTTCATCACCTTCATCACCAACCCTGCGTAGCAACGCCGTCACCGGGAAGGAACTTTGTGAAAGTCGTGACTCGTCTCATCTCGAGGACCCTGGTGTGTTGAGGAGCGGCTGTACTGAAATACTGGGACCTGCTCTCTCTGACTTTACCCTTGGGCCTGTCTTTCTTACGTAGTCTCAGCTTTTAGACTCGCTC